>JAQOTC010000365.1:0-12295 GCA_028554615.1 Rallus crepitans
AAGGGGGAGAAGGGGGAGAAGGGGGAGAAGGAGAAGAAGGGGGAGAAGGGAGAGAAGGGGGAGAAGGAGAAGAAGGGCCGTGCTGGCCGCTGCCGTGCCCCCCACCCTCATGTTTTCCCTCCCACCGTGTCTCCCAGTCCAAACTGGGAGCTGCATACAGGATGGACTAACGTACAACGACAAGGATGTGTGGAAACCAGAACCCTGCCAGATCTGCGTCTGCGACAGCGGCAACATCCTCTGCGACGAGGTGATCTGCGAGGACACCTCCGACTGCCCCAACGCCGAGATCCCCTTCGGAGAGTGCTGCCCCATCTGTCCCGACACCGACGGTAGCGTCCCCGCGCCCCTCCCCCTCCTCTGCGCCCCAGCAGCATCCCCAGTGTCCCCATCAACCCCAGCATCCTCATCATCCCCGTCAACCCCAGCATCCCCGTCAACCCCAGCATCCCCATCAACCCCATCAACCCCATCAACCCCATCAACCCCATCAACCCCATCATCCCCATCATCCCCATCATCCTCATCATCCCCATCATCCCCATCATCCCCATCAACCCCATCATCCCCATAATCCTCATCATCCCCATCATCCCCAGCATCATCTCCAGCATCATCCCCATCATCCCCATAATCCTCATCATCCCCATAATCCTCATCATCCCCATCATCCCCATGATTCCCATCATCCCCATTATCCCCATCATCCCCATGATTCCCATCATCCCCATCAACCCCAGCATCCCCAGCATCATCCCCAGCATCATCCCCATCATCCCTGGCATCCCCAGCATCCCTATTATCCCCATCATCCCCAGCATCCCCAGCATCCCCATCCTGGCTGGTCCCCAGGGAACTCTGGGGATGGATCCTGCCCTGGCTCAGCATCCTACCCCTGGGGCTTTGGTTTGGGTGTAGGGCTGGGTGGGGTGGTGACCCCTCTGAACACCCCTCCTTTCTCCCACAGCCTCCCCTGTCTACCCAGAAAGCACTGGAGTAGAGGTAAGGGCTCTCTGCACCCACCCCCCATCCCATGATATCCCTCCCTGAGTTTTGGAGAACCCCCCCTTTTCTAACCACCCATCTCACCTCTCTCCCACAGGGTCCTAAGGGAGACACCGGCCCCAAAGGAGACAGGGTGGGTATCACCCCCCCAGAGAGCCCCCCCGCTCCCCACCGGGACCCCTGTCCCACTGGGGCTCACCCTCCTCTCCTCCCCACAGGGACTCCCCGGCCCCCCTGGCAGAGATGGCATCCCTGGACAGCCTGGCCTCCCAGGACCCCCAGGCCCTCCAGGTCCCCCAGGCCTCGGCGGAGTGAGTATGGGGGGGGTCCCTGGCTGTGCAGACCCCCATGGGGTGCTGGCACGCCCCTCACCCTCTGCTCTCCCTCCTGCCCACAGAACTTCGCTCCTCAAATGTCTTATGGCTACGATGAGAAAGCTGGTGGCATGGCCGTGCCCGGGCCCATGGTGAGCACCGGGTGGCACGGGTCCCCACGAGGGGGGACACGGTGGGGGGGACACGGGCTGAGAAGCTGGGTGAGGTGCTGGGATGTGCTGAGGATGCTGCTGAGCCGGTAGGAGGTGGTGGGAGGGATGGGGAAGGATGTTGGACCTGGAGGTGATGGGGACAGGGATGGGGGGTGATGGGGTGGCAGTGGGGATGGGGACATGGATGGGGACACGGATGGGGACAGGGACTGGGTGGGCATGGGGATGGGAGGCTGATGGGGTGGCAGTGGGGATGGGGACAGGGAGGAGGACACGGATGGGGACAGGGACTGGATGGGGATGGGGACAGGGATGGGGTGTTGATGGGGTGGCAACGGGGATGGGGACATGGATGGGGACACAGATGGGGACAGGGACTGGATGGGGATGGGGACAGAGATGGGGGGTTGATGGGGTGGCAATGGGGATGGGGACATGGATGAGGACATGGATGGGGACAGAGACTGGATGGGGATGGGGATGGGGATGGGGATGGGGGGTTGATGGGGTGGCAATGGGGATGGGGACAGGGATGAGGGCACAGATGGGGACAGGGACTGGATGGGGGTGGGGACAGGGGCTAGATGATGACAGGGACAGGGTGCTGTGGCATCCACTCATCACCACCTCCCGTTCTCCTCGCCAGGGCCCAGCCGGTCCCCGTGGTCTCCCCGGCCCTCCTGGTGCTCCTGTGAGTATCCCCTCCCCCCTTCCAAGGGACCCTGGGGTGGTGGGAGGCCGGGTGGGCTGAGCTGGGGGCAGGATGGGGCCTCCCGCCCTTCCTGCCGTGGGGACAGGGGCCCTCACGGGGCCTGTCACTGCCAGGGGCGCCTGCAGGCCCAATCTGCCCATTTTCTAACCCATTCTTCCCCTTCTTTTTCCTCCCCCCACCCCAAAACTTGCAGGGTCCTCAAGGTTTCCAAGGTCCCCCTGGAGAACCCGGAGAACCCGGTGCTTCTGTGAGTCCCAGCCCCCCTCCTGCGGCCTGACCCCCCCCTGCGGGGCTGGGGACCAGGCCGCCTCCTCCCAGGCCTGGCCCTGGCCACACCAACATCTCGGCTGGGGCGTTGGGAAGGGGGCTGCTGGAGCCCCACGCTGGGTGGCAGGGTGACAGGAGACAGTTGTCACCCTCAGCAGCCTCATCCCTGCCCTGCCTTTCTCCTAGGGTCCCATGGGTCCCCGTGGTCCCGCTGGCCCCCCTGGCAAGAACGGAGATGATGTAAGTGGCTTTGGGATGGGGTCTCCTCCTCCCCACCCCACACACACCCCCCCTATTTTGGGGCCTGGTGGCCCTGTCAGCCCCCCAGATGAGCAGGAGCCACCTGTCCTGGGGATGTGCCACCAACCTGGTGTCCTTCTCCACAGGGTGAAGCTGGAAAGCCCGGCCGTCCCGGCGAGCGCGGTCCCCCCGGCCCCCAGGTGAGATGCTCCCTGCCAGGGTGCCCTCCCTGGGGAGGGGACACCCCCCTTGGCCTGCAAGGATGTGACAGCAGCTACATGATCCTCCAAGGATGGGGACAAGAGGGTGCAGGGAAAGCCCCCCTGCCCTCCTGAGCATCTCCATCACCTCCTCCCCTTCTCTCTCCTAGGGTGCCCGTGGTCTCCCAGGAACTGCTGGTCTGCCAGGCATGAAGGGTCACAGAGTAAGTCCCTGCAGGATTTTGGGAGCAAAGGGCACCCCAACCTCACTGAGGGGCTCCTCCTGACCTCCCCCCACCTCTCCCCCTCCCTTCTCTCTCCCGCTCTGTAGGGCTTCAGCGGTCTGGATGGTGCCAAGGGTGAGCCTGGTCCTGCTGGTCCCAAGGTGAGGAGCAGTGTCACCCCTGTCCTGGTAAGGTCACCGCTGCTCCCTCCTGATGGACAGGGTCCCTCAATGTTGTCCTTCCTCCTAGGGTGAGCCTGGCAGCCCCGGGGAGAACGGTGCTCCTGGGCAGATGGTGAGTGCTGGAGTCCCCAGGGACCAGGGGGGGTGGGTGGGTGGGGGGGAGATCTGGGATGGGGATGGGCAGCAGGACACATGGAGAACCAGCTCATCCTTGGGGATGCTTCCCCAGGGGATGCTCGGGGTGAGGAAGGGGTTTAACCCCCTGGAAACTGTCACTGGGGGTGGGCACGGAGGGGCACAGGGATGGGAGCAAGCCTCCAAAATGAGAAGGTGGCTCTCTTGGTGACCAAAACCTGTCCTCTCCCCTCCACAGGGTCCTCGTGGGCTTCCTGGTGAGAGAGGCCGTCCCGGCCCATCCGGCCCCGCTGTGAGTGTCTGGTTTGGGCAGGGCTGGGGGCGGGGGGGATGCTGGGGACAGGGGGGATGCTTGGGGACAGGGCTGGGGGCAGGGGGGATGCTGGGGGCTACCTGCCCTGCCCGGTGGGCATCACTAACGGGTGGCTCCTCTCCCGCAGGGTGCTCGTGGTAACGATGGTGCTCCCGGTGCTGCTGGTCCCCCCGTAAGTAACCCCCAAACCCACCCACCCTTCCAGCAGCTCCAGCTTCCCAGGAGGGAGATTCCCTTCCCGGCTCCATCGCCAAGGGACCCCTGGCTGGGAGCCAGAGCTCTGCAGCCTGGAAAACTTCCTCCCCTCCCTTCCTCCTCCTCATCACCAGATGTAGGAGGTGGGATCCCTCCTCTGCCATGACCCCTCTCTCCTTTCTAGGGTCCAACTGGTCCTGCTGGTCCCCCCGGCTTCCCCGGTGCTGCTGGTGCTAAGGTAGGACCCCCCTGGCTGGCTGCTCCCATCTCCTGGGCTGGGAGAAACTGGTGGGAACTGGGAGCTGGTAGAAGGGGGAAGAAGGATCCCAGCATCACAGGGGTTCCTCATGTGGCCCCAATTTGAGGAGACACCATGTGCTGCTGGGTGGATGGGGACGTGCCCAGCCAAATCCCATCTGCTGGCACCACCCCCCCGCAGGAAAGGAGCCCTGGGCAGAGGGGGAGAGCGGCTGTGTCGGGGTATCAGGGCAGCCCCCACGCTCACGGCTCTTCCTCCCTCCTCTTCCTCCACAGGGTGAGACTGGTCCCCAGGGTGCTCGCGGTAGCGAGGGTCCCCAAGGTGCCCGTGGTGAGCCCGGTCCCCCCGGCCCTGCTGGCGCCGCTGGTCCTGCTGTAAGTGGCATCTGATGGTCCCTCACCCTTCAGCCTCATGTCCTGCCTGCCCTGGTGTAACCTTCCTCTTCCTCTTCCTCTTCCTCTCCACAGGGCAACCCCGGTGCTGATGGTCAACCCGGTGCCAAGGGTGCAACTGTGAGTGTCCCCCCCAACCTTGCCCCCCCCCCCCTACCTGGCTTTGGGATGAGGGTCCAAGCTGCCTCCTCACCTCCTCCTCTGCCTCTTCCAGGGTGCTCCTGGCATTGCTGGTGCTCCCGGCTTCCCCGGTGCCCGTGGTCCCTCCGGACCCCAGGGTCCCAGCGGTGCCCCCGGCCCCAAGGGTAACAGCGTGAGTATCCCCAGCCACCTCCATCCTCTTCCTCCCGGGGCTCGCAGCCCTTCTCCTCCTCCAGCAAGCTGCTGTCCCTCCTGGGGACATCTCTGGCACCCCGTTCCCCATCCTGGGTGCTGACAGATGCTGAGCATCCCCCCATCCTGCTGAGGGGCTCCCTTTGCTCCCTGGTCCTGTGTTCAATCCCTCTTCCCTCTTCTCTCACCTCCAGGGTGAACCCGGAGCTCCAGGCAACAAGGGAGACACAGGTGCCAAGGGCGAACCCGTAAGTGCCCCAGCTCCCATCTCCTGAGGGGCTCAGCCCCTCCTGGCTCCCACGTGTCCCATGGGTGCTCATCCCTCTGCCTCCTTCCTCAGGGTCCCGCTGGTGTCCAAGGTCCCCCCGGCCCAGCCGGTGAGGAAGGCAAGAGAGGAGCTCGTGGTGAGCCCGGTCCTGCTGGGCTTCCCGGCCCCGCCGGCGAACGTGTGAGTAGGAGCGGTCCCCTGTCCCATCCCTGCCACTTCCCTGTCCCCATCCCTGTCCCCATCCCTCTCCTCCCAGCGTCCAGCAGCTGGGCCTTGTGGCTGCTCACGGGTGGGCACCCACCGTGGTGATACCCACCCCCCCCCCAAGCCCCTTCCAGCACCTCACTGAGCAGAGCGTCTCAGTGGGGACACCAGGCTGCTCCCACCGGGTCCCCTGCACCCCTCAACCCACCGAGGTCACCCCCTGTCACTGTGTCACACTGACCCCTCTCCTGTCCCTCGCAGGGTGCTCCTGGCAGCCGTGGCTTCCCTGGTGCTGATGGCATCGCTGGTCCCAAGGTAGGTTGGGCTTATCCCACCTGGGATGGGCCGTGTCCTCCTCAGTGGGGGCACTGGGTGAACGTCACCCATCCCAGCGCAACACTGAGACTGGCTCCCACCCCCGCTGACATCCTGTGGCTGAGGGTAACCTCTGTCCCCTTCCCCAGGGTCCCCCCGGCGAGCGTGGCTCCCCAGGCCCCGTCGGCCCCAAAGGATCTCCTGGTGAAGCTGGACGTCCCGGGGAACCCGGCCTCCCCGGTGCCAAGGTGAGGTGGGGGGGGGTGGTGGTCACGGTGGCGGGGGGGGGGGGGGGGGGGGGGGGGGGGGCTACGAGGGGCAGCGAGCCACCGTGCTGGCAGGGGTGGCTGGGAGCTGGCATCCCTTGGGATGCTGAGCCCCTAAACTCACCCCCTGATCCCTTGCAGGGTCTGACTGGAAGCCCTGGGAGCCCCGGTCCCGACGGCAAGACTGGCCCCCCGGTAAGTGAGACCCACCGATGCCCCGCTCCCCCCACGGCTCGTCACGGGCTTCGTTAAGGGGGTGCTCACTCCACACCCCTATTATAGGGTCCTGCTGGTCAAGACGGTCGCCCCGGCCCCCCCGGCCCCCCCGGAGCCAGAGGTCAAGCTGGTGTGATGGGTTTCCCTGGTCCCAAAGGTGCTGCGGTGAGTGTGGATGGGAGCTGCTGTCCCTGGGTGGGGGGGGGGGGGGGGGGTCTGCAGGGGTCCCGGTCCCCATGGGGTTCCCCACCCGGGATGGTGGCTGGTGGGTGGGCACATCCCAGAGGAGAGGTGGCTCGGGGTGTGTGTCCCTCCCTGGGGGAGCTGGTGCTGTCGCAGGGTCTCATCCTGCTCTCTCTTTTTTTAGGGTGAGCCTGGCAAACCTGGAGAGAGAGGAGCTCCTGGCCCCCCTGGCGCTGTTGTGAGTAGTGACCGGAGCCCTGACAGCCTTGGAGGGGGGTTTTCCCCAAGCATGGGGCTGTGGTGGGGTGGGGGGGGGTGACGTGGGCTGGCTGAGCTCCCAGGAGGAGGAGGAGGAGGATGGCAGCAGGTTGCTGGGACTCCAGCCCGGTGAGTGCCTGCCACCTTGGAGCGGGGACAGCGGGGAGGTGACGTGGCCGCGGGCAGCTCGCCACGGCCCCTCCTGACCCTTGGAAAGATGCTCCACAGGGCCACATCCAGCCCCACGCCTGGCTGGGGAGGGGAGGGGGGCTGAGTCCCACGGGGGCATCGCTCAGCTGCAGGTTGGGGCTGTGCTCTGAGCACCCTCTTCTCCTTCCCCCCCCCCCTCAAATCCACAGGGTGCTGCTGGCAAAGATGGAGAAGCTGGTGCCCAAGGTCCCCCCGGCCCTACCGTGAGTATCCAGGAGCCCTCACCCCCCCTCCCGGCCACACTTGGCCACCAGAGGAGGGGCTCAGGAGCTGGCTGCCCCCCCCTCACGCTTGTTCTATCCCCCCCCAGGGTCCTGCTGGAGAAAGAGGTGAACAAGGTCCCGCTGGTGCTCCCGGTTTCCAGGTGAGGGGTGTCCCTGTCCCTCATGGGTGACGCTCTTCCTTCCATCACCCACCTTGGTGGTCTCTCATCGCTCCTCTTCTTCCTCTTCTTCCTCCCCAGGGTCTGCCGGGCCCCGCTGGCCCCCCCGGTGAGGCTGGCAAGCCCGGTGAGCAGGTGAGTGTGGGTGAGCATGGGGGTGCTGTGGGAATGTCCCTGTATCCCCCCCCTCGATGGGGAGGGGGCTGCTGATGGGGTGCCCCCCGGTGCACTCCGAGGCAATGTGTTTGGTGCCCATGGAGCAACGGGGACCCCAGGCTGTTGGGACCCCCTCCTTCCCCATCCCTGAGGCCCCTCCCCACACCTCTGGGACCCCTCTGCCCGTCCCCAGGACCACCACTTCCCACCCTGACTCTGCCCCCTCTCCCCCTCCACAGGGTGTCCCAGGAGACGCTGGTGCCCCCGGTCCCGCTGGTGCCAGGGTAAGTTGAACCCAAGTCGCCCCCCCCCAAACTGGCTCTTGGCACAGCCCCGGTGCCCACCGCCCCGCTGACGGCCTCGGCCCTTCATCTTCCTCCCCTCCCCAGGGTGAGAGAGGTTTCCCCGGTGAACGTGGCGTCCAAGGTCCCCCCGGTCCCCAAGGTCCTCGTGGTGCTAACGGTGCTCCCGGTAACGATGGTGCTAAGGTAGGTCCGAGCTCTTGGCTTCACTGGGATGGGATGGGGACATCCAGGTGTGACCGTCCCCAGCCAGTAGCTCCTTAGAGGGGGGGGGTGGTGGTTGTTGTTGGGGTGGGGTGGGGTGGGGTGTAGTTTGGCTTCACCCCCTTTTTCCTGGGGTGGATCCCACGGGATCAGCTCCTGTGTGGTGGCTGGATGGACTTTGCTGGGCTGGGAAGAACTGGGCTCTTGTTAACACCCCTTTTTTGTCTCTCCCACCCAGGGTGATGCTGGTGCTCCCGGTGCCCCCGGGAACCAAGGCCCCCCCGGTCTGCAGGGTATGCCCGGAGAGCGCGGTGCTGCCGGCCTGCCAGGCGCCAAGGGTGACAGAGTAGGTGTCCCCCCCCTAAAATCCTGACCTTCCTCTTCAGTCCTCTGTTCCCAGCCATCCCTGTCCCCCCTCCCCATCATCCCCCGGAGCTGCAGCCCCTGTGGGAGGGGGGATGCTTGGTGCCACCGCTGTCCTCATTGGAGGGTGGCCCTTGGGGACTGTCCCTCGCTGCCACCTGGGAACTGAGCCCAGCTCTTCCCCCGGAGCCCGGGAGGAGGATGAGGATGATGAGGATGGTTCCAGCTTCTTCCTGGGGAGGGCAAAGAGCTGGGGGGCCTCGGTGTTGCTGTGCAAAAGGGAAAGTGGAGGTGACCCCCCCTGGCCCCAGAGAGCTTCCCAGGTAACTCACCAGCATCTTCCTCTCACAGGGTGACCCTGGTCCCAAAGGTGCTGACGGTGCCCCTGGCAAGGATGGGCTCCGTGGTCTGACTGGCCCCATCGGCCCCCCCGGCCCTGCTGGTGCTCCCGGTGACAAGGTGAGGTTGTCCCCGAGCCGGGTGCTGCACCCCACGTGTCCCTGCAGCCACCGCCACCTGCTCTCCATCGCCTTCATCTCCTCTGCTTCCCTTGTTCTCCTCCTCTTCCCCAGGGTGAAGCTGGTCCCCCCGGCCCTGCTGGTCCCACTGGTGCCCGTGGTGCTCCCGTAAGTGTGACCCCCACCCTGGGCCTTGGGTTCTCAGCCCTTGGTGACCATCCCTCAGTGGTGGCCATCCCTTGGTGACCATCCCTTGGTCACCATCCCTTGGTGGTGGCCATCCCTTGGTCACCATCCCTCGGTGGTGGCCATCCCTTGGTCACCATCCCTTGGTGACCATCCCTTGGTGGTGGCCATCCCTTGGTGGCCGTGCCCTGCCTCCTGCAGTGACACCGCTCTCCCCATCTCCCTCAGGGTGACCGTGGTGAGCCTGGTCCTCCTGGTCCTGCTGGATTTGCTGGCCCCCCTGTAAGTGTGATGCCATCGCTCCTCCCCTCCTTTTTTTTTGGGGAGGGACACCTGATCCTGCCGCCCCACCGGGGTGATGCTGTGCCCCCCCTCACCCCTCTCCGCTCTCCCGCAGGGTGCCGATGGCCAGCCTGGTGCTAAAGGTGAAACTGGTGATGCTGGAGCCAAGGGTGATGCCGGTCCCCCCGGCCCTGCTGGCCCCACTGGTGCTCCCGGCCCCGCCGTAAGTTGTCCCCCCCCCTCCCTTCTTCCCCCCCTACTTGGGGTCCATCCCCACGGCATGGCTAACCCCTCTCCTGCTCCTCTTCCTCCTTCCACAGGGTGCTGTTGGTGCTCCTGGTCCCAAAGGTGCTCGTGGTAGCGCTGGACCCCCTGTAAGTACCAGTCTGATGGTGGGAGGGAGGGTTGGGAGCTCTCTAGGGGATCCCCTCGGGTATAAACACCCCCAGGGTGGGGGGAACTCCCTGTTGCACCTCACTTCACCCCCCCAAACCCATGGGGCAGAGCGGAGCTGTGGCATCTCCAGCCCTGCACCCCAAAAACCGTGCGGAGGGGGAAGTGGGTGGCATCAACCTGGGGGAGGGGGCTTCATCCCTCGGAGGAGGAGCAGAGGGGCAAAGGGGGCTTTGCTCTTATCTCCCCCTCCCTTCCCCAAACCAGCCTCAGGTCCCTCTGGGATGGCCACTCTCCTCTCACCCCCCAGCCCTGGGGGTCCCTGCGGTGCCTTGGCCCCTCTCTGTGGGCACAGGTGATGCCAGGGTCCAGCACCCAGTGACCCCATCCTTTCTCCCTTCCAGGGTGCTACTGGTTTCCCTGGTGCTGCTGGAAGAGTTGGTCCCCCCGGTCCCTCTGTGAGTACCCCCACGGCGGGCTGAGAGGTGGGGAGGGGGTGGGGGGAGGCAAGGGGGGTGGGAGGCTGCGGGACGGCGGCTGCTGGCGATGGGGGGATGCAGGACGGGAGCTGCTGGGCACCCACCCAGGAGGCTCCACGTGGCTGCCCTGTCCCAGTTGGCACTGGGACACCCTTGGCTGCCCTTCAGCTGGCAGCTGGAAGGATGGGGGGGGGTCCCAGGCTGCTGCTTGATTATGTCACCTTTCCCCCTCTCACCCCACTCAGGGAAACATCGGCCTCCCCGGCCCCCCTGGCCCCAGCGGGAAGGAAGGTGGCAAAGGTCCCCGTGGTGAGACCGGCCCCGCTGGGCGCCCCGGTGAGCCCGGCCCCGCTGGCCCCCCCGGACCCCCAGGCGAGAAGGGTTCTCCTGGCGCTGACGGCCCCATCGTAAGTCACCCCCACTTCCCACCCCATCCCACATGGAGCTGGGTGGCAGCACCACCTGGCACCCCTCGGCTGTCCCCTCTGCCAGGATGGTGTGTGTCCCCCCCCCCCCATGCTGAAGTGCTGTTTGTCCCCCCCCAGGGTGCTCCTGGGACCCCCGGACCCCAAGGTATCGCTGGCCAACGTGGTGTCGTTGGTCTCCCTGGACAGAGAGGAGAGAGAGGCTTCCCTGGGCTGCCCGGCCCCTCTGTGAGTACCTGGGGGGCTCCCGGGGATGGATGACATTGGGACCCCCCTCCTGGGGTCCAACTTACCCGTGTGACCCCCATGGCTGTGGGTCTGAGGAGGAGGATGCTCGTTGGTGTCTGACGTACCCCCCCCCCACTCCCATCTTCTCTCCTGGGCAGGGTGAACCCGGCAAACAAGGTCCCTCTGGCTCCCCCGGCGAGCGCGGTCCCCCTGGTCCCATGGGCCCCCCCGGCTTGGCTGGACCCCCTGGTGAAGCTGGACGTGAGGTGAGTGGCCGTGGGCAACGGTTGGTGTTGGGGGGCACCGACTTTCCCCCCTCCAAGCCGAGGTCAGACGTGGTTTTGCTGTGCTGAGGCCTTGCCAACTCGTGGCACCCATGGATACCGCTCGGTGCCGGGCAGAGCAGAGACACTGCCGTCCAGGCCTTCGTTAGCCTTCGCTCACCCTAACGAGGGGGGGGTCTTTGCTTCTCCATAGGGTGCTCCCGGTGCTGAAGGTGCCCCTGGTCGTGATGGTGCTGCTGGTCCCAAGGTGAGTGGGTTGGTGAGGGGGCTGTGGGGAGGGGGTGACAGGGCTATGCTGGCCCACGCTGACATCTCCTCCTCCTCTTCCTCTTCCTCCTCCTCCTCCTCCTCACAGGGTGACCGTGGTGAGACTGGTCCTGCTGGCCCCCCTGGTGCTCCCGGTGCCCCCGGTGCCCCCGGCCCTGTCGGTCCTGCTGGCAAGAACGGAGATCGCGGTGAGACCGTAAGTGATGCTCTGCCCAGCACATCCCCCCCACCCCCCCCCAAATTGCCCCCTCCTCAGGACTCACCCCGGGCTCAACCCAGTCTCAGAGCAAGGGCTGATCCCGGAGGGAACGGCCCTGGGATGCCAGATGTCACTTCACCAGACACAGCGTGATGCTGTCCCGTGCTGGGGGCAGCAGAAGATGGGGGATGCTCTAACCTGTCCCCTTCTCTCCTGTCCCAGGGTCCCCAAGGTCCCGCTGGCCCCCCTGGTCCTGCTGGTGCTCGTGGTCCTGCTGTAAGTTGATGTTCTCCTCCATCCTCCTCGGTGCTTCTGCATCCCCGTGGGTGTGGGACCAGCGGTTGGCTTGGACCGTGCTCAACTCATCTTCTTCCTCTTCTTCCTCCTTCCTCCTCCTCCTCCAGGGTCCACAAGGTCCTCGTGGTGACAAAGGTGAAACTGGTGAACAGGGTGACAGAGGCATGAAGGGTCACAGAGGCTTCTCCGGTCTCCAGGGTCCACCTGGTCCTCCCGTAAGTCCCGTGGGGTGAGGGTGGCCCCGGGTGCTGCCCCCCCCGAGCAGAGCGCGATGCTGATGGGACCTCTTCTTCCTCCTCCCTTTGCACAGGGCTCTCCTGGTGAACAAGGTCCTTCTGGTGCTTCTGGTCCAGCTGGTCCAAGAGTAAGTCCCTGGCTGATGCTCCTCCTGGAGCATCCTTGGGGGGGGGGGGGGGGGTGATGGGGTGGGGGGGGGTGTGAGGGTACACACAGCCCTTGCACACGCGTGTCACACGCATATAACCCCCCCCCCACGCCCCCCTCCCCCCCCCCCCCCCCCCCCCCC
>JAQOTC010000366.1:1922-12245 GCA_028554615.1 Rallus crepitans
CTCTCTTTCGGTGGTCCTGAGCGCTAGAAGAGAAGAGCATTGCACAGGGAAAGGGTGGCACGATGCTGCTGCAGCAGCAGCAGCACAGCACACCCAACACCTGAGACCTCTGAAAGGGGCAAGAACTTCACAGCAAAGGTGATTTCAGACTCAGAAGCACCAGGTAGTGTCCAGGTAGTACCTTCAGGTGCCAGAGTACTCATGTCCAGGGCTCTGTCTTGTTTCTGGATGAGCTGGAGGACAGGACATATTCATCCCCAGGTTCTAAGCCTTCAGTGTGCTGGCTTCTAGCTGTTATAGGAGTGAAGAAGAACATTTTACCCTCTCTAGAGGCCTTCCTCCTCCAAGCCCCCTGGCTGCCCGCAGGTAGGCAGGCTCTGCGCAGGTAGGTAGGTGCGTGCTGCAATCCTGGTGACCTGCTAGTCCAGATGCCATCATCAAATGCCATTCTTGTACCCTTCTCCTACTGCTTGCTCCTCCCAGGACTCCCAAACAGGACGTTCCTATTCAACATCCCCCTATTTAGGCCAATCTTAACATTTCTATTACGTTTTTTAGGGGATCAGTAAGTCAGTAGTGACAGAGGAGCTCAGCCTAAGATAGAGTGGAGCCTGTATTCAGCTCCTAAGAACCATACTCAAACTAAGCAGAGGCAATGCTATCATCAAAGAAGTGATTTATTACTTCTTACAATGCTGTTTGGCCAAGAAGCTTTAAAGAACTCCATACAATTAATTTTGCCTTCTTAACGACTATATTGTGGCTACTTGTGGCTTACAAGAAACTCTTAAAATAGGCTGCTTCATAAACTGAAATAAAGTCTGAAAATGGCCTTTAGCCCAAGTAAGTTGTACAGAAAAGGGGGTTACAGTGTCACACTGAGGGTTTGCAGCAGGGAAGAGGACAACCAGGAGACCTCAACGCTGTTTTGGTTGGAGATTCCACCACTTGTTGCTTGAGCCCCACTTAAACCTCTTAAACACCACTTAAAAACGAAGATAATCATAGCATCTTCTTTTACAAAATGCTCAGGGCAGGAAGGTCTAACAGACAGTAAATTATTTTGTGATTCAAAGGCAGTTGGAAAGTAAAGCAGCTCTCAGACAGAGTCTCACCCACCATGCTATCACTTACCTGGTGGGAGAGGCCTTTGTTTTTGGATTGAATTCTAGGAAGTTTTGAAGTAATTTCCTTTCACTGGTGGATTTCAGGTTTATTTCATGTGTATTTCAGTGAGACATTTAATCTTTTCCATAATGTGTTTTGAAGTCTCATTCATTTAAATTGTCAAAGCCTGACAGCTCTGTAAGGTACTTAAACCCAGCATTGTTTATACCTGCATTCCATTTAAAAATTAACTTGCAGATTAAAGCAATAAAAATGGGTTTATACTCCTCAGTGCTAATATCACTGAGAACTTACAATGTCCCTACTGCCTGAGATTAGCTCACATCTTACCTTCTCACCAGGAATTCATGCAGGAGAAATATTCTAACATCAAGCTCTGTGGTGAAGGCTGAGCGTTTTGTACCTGAATAAAACCAAAGTGGGCACAGCCTGCAGAGGCAGTGGAGAGCTGGCAGCTCAGGAAAGACTTTTCCACAGCTTCCTTCCTTGTTTCCTTCCCTCGCTGCTGTCATGAAGCGAACAGGACCAGAAGGAATCTATTAGCGCTTCCACCTAGATGTGTTGCAAGGGAGGGTCATGCAGCAGCACGCAGCAGTTGTTCCTGTTGCCTCAGCCCCTACCAAGAATGCAATTAAAGGACAATCAGAAGCATTCCTTCGTTACCTTGTGGACAGCGTGAGTTTTGCAGGAGAGGATCCGTGGAGGGGTGCACGATCTCAGGTTGCTGCTCTCCTGTGTCTTGTTTCTCCACCGCTTCCCCACTCGTTTCAACGCTTTCATTCACAGCCACAGGCCTGAAAGTCTTCCAAGGGGAAAAAACAAAGTCTAGGTGGAGATGGACAAAACATGTAGCATTTTATAGACAAATGCACCTACGGTTAACCATGTTAGAATGAAAAAATAGCTCAGGAAAACTCTTATGGATCGCAAAATGACAGAAACTATAAGCTGGGGACAGATATCCCCTGGCCCTTTACCTGCTGAAGGGTTAACTCAGCCTTATCCTGCCCATCCCCTTCACAGGTGCTCCAGAGATAAGGAGGCAATGATGAAATCCAGCTCTCTTGGGCTTATTCTGGGAAGCAGAGAACCTCAGAGGTAACTGTGTGGACCCCAAGAAAGCTGCAGGTTTCTGAGGAAGGCAAAAATCCAAATTGGCTGATGATGTGGGTGACCACACTTGGGTGGATTTGTGATGATGTGTGGTTGATCAGACCTTTTAAGGCCAAGCTGTTTTGTTGTAACACCGGTATTCTCAAGCCTCTGAGGAGTAAGAGCCTCTGTGGAAGGGAAAAAAAAAATCACCTGAAGCTATGGTTTAACTGTTCAACCCGAGTTGTTTTGCCTCATGACACATGATGTGTTCAGGGATTTCAGAGTTACACAGAGAAGATGAATAATATCACCAGATACTGCCTGAGTGTGAGAGAAGAGTTGACAGAACAACTGTAACCATTCCATGTGCTGTGTGGAAAGAGCCAAAAATGCTGGTGAGACCAAAAGGCACGTCAAGGTCTGTGTGGGACAATCTATCGCTGCTTACTGAACTTCATTGTGGTGTTCCCAGCTAATCCAAGGCCACCTGCAGCCTTTTTGATGCTTAGCCAGGGAATAAGATGCAAGATGAAGGCTTTCAAGTCATCCTCAAGGCCACGTCAGGGAAGGCAGTTGGGAAATAAAACCCAACAGGTTAATTTCCAGCACAAAATGCCTTTGCCCAGCGACAGCAGCTCAGTCCGGGTGCGCAGGATGAGGACACCCCAAACCCAGAGGTGACCACTTCGCCCTGGGGCAGGCTGAGCCCGGGCTGACAGCTGGGGCCTGGGCTGAAGCAGCGGGGCAGCCCGGAGACCCTGCACTGTGCCTCGGCCTGGGGAGTGCGAAGGGTGGGGAGTGCTGAGGCCACCGAGGGGAGGCGGGCGATGGCGCCATAGGGGTCCCAGGCCACCGAGGCAGGCTGAGCCCCCCCGCCTGGCCCTCGCTCGGCGCCGTCGGAGCCCCCAGGCCGCGGCAGACAGGCCGTGGCTGCCCCCCTCAGGCACCAAGATGGCGCCCGCCTCCCCCTGCCCCTTCTCGGGGGGCGGCGGCGGGGCCGCGGCCTCCCCAGCGCCTCAGCCCCGCGTTGCCGCCCTCCGGGCCGGGCCGCTGCGCGGCGAGAGGCCGCGGGGAAGGGGGGAGGGAAGATGGCGGCGGGTAGCGACTGAGAGAGGAGGAGGAGGAGGGATCCGGGCCGGGCCGCGGCGGCCTCCTCCGACACCGCCCCCCTCGTCCTCCGTGCCCAGCTCCGCCCCGTCCCGTCGGGAGGGAGAGCGGCGAGCGAGTCGGAGCCCCGCAGCCGCGCCGCGCCGCCCAGGCAAGGGGCCCCGGGTGCCCGGGAGCCCCGCAGCGGGAACCGGGGCCCCCAGCAGCGCCCGCCGCCGCCACCGCTCCGGTCACCGCGATCGCGGCGGGGGCTGCTGCGAGCCGGCAGCCCCCCGGGGCCGCCCCCGCCGCCTGGCCGGGGGAGTCGCTGTCGCGTTGCCCGTTGAGCTCCGCGGCCTCAGCCCCGGCGGGGGGGGAGGCGGCTGTCACCCAGGCAGCGGCGGCAGGTGAGTGGCGCCCGGCCGCGCCGCAGCTGGCGACGGGGCGGGAGAGAGGGAGGGAGGGGACGGGAGGGGAGGGCGGGCAGGCGAAGGGGGGAGGCCGGCCGGGGCGCCCCGCTGCCCCGCCGCGCCGGGCGGGGGTGTGTCTGGAGGGGCAGGCACGCCGCCCCCGGCCCCCGCCGCCCGCTGCAGCCCCCGGCCTGCGGGGAGGCGCAGCTGTCACGGCGGGGGCGGGAGCGGTGGGGGGACGGGGGACGGCCCGGCCCCCCGCCCCGGGCTGCCATGGCGGCGGGCGGAGCGCGGAGGGGCGCCACGGCCTTCCCCCCACCCCCCCCTTTCGCCCGGCCTCCTTCCCCCGCGGGGGGCTGAGGAGGGCCGCCCCGGGGGAACCTGCGCGGCGGAGCCCCTCCCGCCGCAAGCGGTTAAATCCCAGCCCTCCTTTTCCTACGTATTCCGCCCCCCCCCCCCCCCATTATTAATTTAAAGTTGATTAAAAAAAGTGAAAAGCAGTTTTTCTCCTCACACCACCACCCTCCCTCCTTCCCGGCTGGAAGATGGCTGAGGGGAGGCAGCGGGGCCGCGGCCGGGCCTGCGGGGGCCCGCGGAGCCCCCCGGGCAGGGAGGACGATCGGGTTTGATGGCGTTTTAGGTGACAGCTCTTTGTCTGCGCGTGGCATCGCGTGTGTGTCGTGTGTGTCCCCCCCCCCGCCCCCCCCTCGGTGCGTGTCTGTGTGTCCCCCCAAAACAGCCTCCCCCTCTTCCCCGACCCCGGCGGGGCGGTTGTGGTTGTCAGCGGAGGCAAGTAAGTTCAGCGCTAAGGCAGGAGGTCGGTCGGTCGGGCAGGGAGAGCCCCGGGATGGCCGTGAGCTACCGGGGGAGGGGTTTTGGGGGCCGTCGGAGAGGGGAACGGCCGTGATGTCAAGCGAGGTGTGTGGGGAAGAGGGTTCCTCGGAGGGGTGCCTGGGCTTCCAGGCTTGCGAGGGTAGGGGGGAAGGGGGAAGCTCTGCAGGAGGCTGGGTGGCCAAGCTGGCGCCCACCTCCCCGCTCCTAGCAGAGTGCTTGCCCTAAATTTGCTTCGTTTCTCTCTTAGAGACGCCGACCGGCAGCAGATTGCAAATAATCCCAAATACCTGACAGCTCATATGGAAGTGGTAGCCCCGGTTTGCGGAGCGGAGGGGGCTGTAGCTGCTGGAATATGACATTTTAGCAGCAGAAAAATCTGTTGCGGAAAGGCTCTTTCCTTCCCATGGAGGTTGCTAGACACGCTCAAGCCCCTCCACTTTCCCTAGGTGTGTTTTTGACCTTTCGGTGGCTGAGAATTGGGGTCGTGAGCCTTGGGGTCTCCTGATTTTTTTATCGATTTGGTTTTTTTTGCACCCGAATTTGCACCCGAAAAGAGGCTGTTTGCAAAGGTGGAAAGGTGCCGGGTGCCATCTGGGGCTGCTGCTTGCTTCTGCTGGAGGCTTAAATCAGCGTACAGTAGATAGGAAATTTCTTTTCAGTGCCCAAATACAGTATAGCTGAAGGGAAAAAAAAAGAGGAAAATAAAAGAGTGACACAGCAAAGTATATTAGAACTGGAAATTTGGACTCGTGTGGGTGGTGCTTGCATGTTCTTTACCCTGCCTCATGGCTTGTATTCTTTGCATTGCTGGTTTAGAGTGAAAAAAAAGAAGACCTGGTTTGCGTGGGCTGGTGGGATATATGTATATATCTGTGTGTGTAAGATTTGCATATGTGTGTGTGTGTATATATATATATATATATATATATATAAAAGGAGTAATATACCTGGTGAGTTCTAGTAGCAAGATGGTAAATTAATCCAAGCAGAAAAATGATGTCTCATTTGCTTTCCTAGGGATGTGCTGTCCCGTTGTAGTTGTAGAGGCTGTGATCTTCTGCCTGTGCCTGTTCTCAAGTCTCTCCCCTGCAAGGGGAAGCCAAAAATGAAATGTTACCTCTGGAAGTATAGGTAGTATCTGGTGCAGCTGTAGCTGGTGCAGTAGTATCTGGTGCAGCTGTAGCTGGGTCCCTCGGCTCCCTGTTAAGGCAGGTGGGAGAGAAACATTGTAAACCAGGAAAAGCGGGATGCAGAGCCAGAAATTGGCGGAGGAGCTTGGTTAAAGTGGGGTGGGATCCTCGCTGTTTTGTGAAAATGATTAAAAGTTCAAGTTGCCACTTAAGGGGACAAACAGCTCTTGATGGTAGATAATAAAACAGTAGTAACTTTGGCAACCCTGCACCTGGCTCCCGGCCCGATGGGCATGATGAAATGTTAAATCTCAACTTATTTGCTCAAGATGGGTATCTGTTGTTTGAAAACCTGTTGCCAAACAATATGGCACCACCAAATCCCCGCTTCCAAAACAAATAGGTTCCCTGAGAGGCGAGCAAGGGGGTTTGGCTCTGCAGAACACAGGGCGGCGAGGAGGGGGGGGTGGAGTGGGGGGGGGGGGGGCTTTAACTTCTTATTCACCACGGGCCAACTTTGATTTATTTTTTTGTAGCCTGCAACGTGTTTTTCCCCCCCAGCCTTGCCCTCTGATAGTGCTAGGAGACATGCTCACAACTCCATGACTAATTCATGCGATTACTCATACGCTTCCACCGTAGGTTTATTGGAGCAACACCACCACTGTCACCCTCACCTCGTAAAAACCCTGCGCTCGGGAACGCCTGCCCTCTCTTGACTTGCCTTGGGTCTCCTCTCTCTCTCTTGGCGTGGTTGTTGGGTGGGCTGTTCGAAATACGTGAAGCCTTTAGGATTATTTGGCTTAGCTTAATTATACAAGCATATTTTCAAGGCAGAGATCTGCTTGGAGATCAGCACCTTGTTGCTTTGCTAATCCGAGGGGGTGTGGGGGGGGGGAGTAATTTGCATGAGACACAGCGATTGTCAGAGACGAAGGTGTGAGTGCTGCTACTAAAAATACCCTGTCTTCTGCAGAAAGAATAGTTTGCCAGTTGAAAACCAGTGTATTTTGTGTAGGGAAACTATTTATGTGGCGAGCTATTCTTGTTTTGCTTGGTTGACTGTGTTTCTTTGGAGCGTGGTTCTTCCCTCTTTGATCAAAGAGGAGGAATAAAGGAAAACAGTTTTAAAAGTTAGGTTCTGCCTTTAAAGACAGGGTTTTTAAGCAGGAAAGGCTTGGATTAACAGGTAAATATTTGAAATGGGTATTCCTGAAAGGCCAGTGGGGCGTGTAATAGCATGGGCCACATGTGAGGGGCTTCTGTGTATGAACTCGAATTGCTCATGGGTATAAACAAGCAATTTTTAGGGGCAGTTCTATGTCATTTGTGTTGCTGCAGGATTTGGGAACCCCCAGCCCATGGACTGGCTTTGTTGGTGGGGTAGGAGTGATGCAAAAAAAACCCAAACCCAGAGCGAAAGTGGACTCTGCTTCCAAAAACTTCCAGCTTAAACCGAAAGAAGGTGGAGAGGAACCGAGTTGTGATGGGGAAGCAGCTGGGGGGGGGTGGTGGGCAGCAGGAGGGTTGGTATTCACAGCATATTAGCAGCCTAAATATGGAGGTTTTGGCTTGGTTTTTTTCTTAACACCATCGAAGCAGAGCAGTGCTTTATGCTCTGTTGGGAGGTGACTGCCCGCTCCCGTGCTGTCGGTGCCCTCTGCTCGCCTCCCCGCTGCCGGGGCTGATCCACGGCGAGCGAAGGAGGATTCACAGAAGGAGCTTTGATCAAGCCAGGAGCTTTAACCTCTTCCCTTGGCGTGGCAGGATCTGGAATAGGATGTTTGTCTGTAGCTGCAATATGAAAACTGAAGGCTTGCTTATAAAAGGCTTTGGCCCTTTGCATACCTTGCCTTGCACATGTGAGTCAGGGTGATGCTGGAACAGGTTCTTACCACTACAGCAGCATCTCCATGTAAAGCTGACCATTTAAAAACGCTGAGGTTTTGCTGTGGGACAAACTTGAAAGCCCTGGGAGGCCTGGGCTAGGTACAAAGGATGTGTCAGCGCTGTGTGCTTTACCTGGGCTCCTGTCATTTACAAAGAGGGGGGAAAAAAAAAACCAAAAACCCAACCCAACCAAACTGCTGAACTGGTTTGGAGGTTCTTTAAGCCTGAACTAATTTACCTGGCTGGGAATGTAGGTTAGAAACTAGGCTTCACTTGGCTTTGGGCTAGAGCCAGGATGCTCCGCAGGGAGAGCTCAGGCTAAATAGCTTCTGTGCTGATAATCCTGCAATACTGCTCCTACTGTTTCCCCTGAAAAGGTAGGTAGGCTTCTCATGTGGTTGACCCAGTTGACTGGGAAGCAACTCCAACGCATCTTGGCATAAGGAGCGGCGGGAATGTTTGTTTCTCTTGGATGACCTTGGGTGAGTGGGGAGGGAGGAGGGAAAGTGATGATGGGTTTTTGTGTGCAGACCCTGCAGTGAGAGTCTTTGCCCAAGTGCTCAGGTCCGGTGGGCAAGGTTGCAATGGCCTGAACTAGGGAGATTTGTTAACCAACTTAGGAGAATCTGCACATAGGTGTTCTTAAATCTGTTTAAACCTGCTTACTGGACCTGCTTACTGGTCTGTTACGTTCTGTAAGCTGAGGGAAGCTCTCCTGGCTGTCCTCTTTAAACCAGTGTGTGTCCACGCAGAGATCCGCTTTGATTTAGCGAGCTGGGTGAGCTGCAGGAAGGTAGGATCTAGGAAAGGAAAGCACTGCAGAGAAAATAGAAGTCAGTGAACTTTGCAGCTCTTGAGGATCCACAAACTGTCAGCTGCTTAAAGCTGGTCACAGAGGGGCTCTTAAATGTGTTTTTTCCTGCAGAGGTAAGAGGTCCTTAGGCATTAGGTCCTGTTTTAAACAAGCATCACAAATGTCCTAGTCAAAGGTGAGCTTGCAACTAGCTATCCTGGAACAGAAAGCATTAAAATGTCTTGATTTCAGCTATTTCTATTTCTTTTCTATTTATTTTTAAGCATCTATCATGGAATATGCAATCAAGCCAGCTCAAAACAGTGTTTCATTGGCTTCATTTCCACAAACCCCCCTTTTTTTCCCTAACATGACAGCTGAAATCCCAAGGGTCTCATTTTTTGTTTGGGGTTTTCCGAGTGTGAAGACTTCAGAAGGTAAGGCAATACGCCAGGCTAAGGCAAGAAGTGGGTTTGTTTCTTTTATTCCCGGGATGAAATTATGAATGGGGAACTATTTAAAACCCAAACAAATCAGCAGCTTTCCCACAGAGGTGGAATTCAGATCCTGGTTGTGAATGGAGGGATCCCTGGGATCAAATATCATGTGACAGCAGAAACGGTTGGGTGGTGTTAGTGTTAGGTGCTTTAATATTAGTGGTTTCTCCTGTATGCAGCATTTGGAAACAAAGGTCTTGGGAGGGGAGAGTGATTCCAACCGGTGATCCCCTGTCCAGAAGGTTTCTGGATGGTATTTGCTGTTTTAATAATAATAATAATAATAATGATGATGATGATGATGTTGAAAAAGGGAGGTATTGTGATCTTCCTGTAAAAGTGCACTGAGAGTTGTACAATGAAACTGAAAAATCTTTTCCTCTTGTGTTTTCCCTTTTTCTGTTAAGGTTGTGTAAGACCTGGGAGAGAAAAGCCCTGAACTTTTCAGACCATTAAATCGGATTCATATGTAAATTGTACAAGCAACCTCGCAGCTTGGACTCCTTAACTTCTCTTTCTTCTCATTTCTTGTGAATACCATGCTTACTACCTCTCCCCCCCCTCTCTTCTCCTCTTCCCCAGAGCCTGTGTTTTCCTCTTAATCTCAGACTTTGCATCCAGTTTTACAAACAGATGAACTTGAGAGATGAACTTATGCAGCGGGAGTGCTAGACAGGGCTCTCTCTCTTTTTGAAGGTTGGTTTTTTAAAAGCAAAAGTCTACTAACCTGAAAAGGATTCTGACACATGCTCCTGACCAGTTACTTTAAATCATACTGGAAGAACTCTGCGTTGAAAAGAAACCAACTGGAGTTAAACCTGTTGTAAACCGGGTGCGTGAACTCAATCCCTTTGCCTTTCATGCGTTTACTTAAACGCTGGCAAGAGGAGTTCTGTGTCTTCCCACTGTAAACAGCTGGCAGTCACACTACCTGTTTTCTCTTTTTCTGAGCAGAGATTTCCAAGCAGGCTTTTAAAGAGGATGAGTTCCCCAGACTTTTCTTCCACGCTCCGGTTGCGGGCGGCGCTCGGCTGCAAAGGTGAATACCAGACGAGTCTTGTTTCGTGATGGAAGATGCTGCGTTAGGACTGAAGGAAGGATAACCAGACACTCTGGAAACATTAGGAGTAGAAAGACTGTCGTGGTTTCACCCTGGCTGTGGGCTGAGATCCACGCAGCTGCCTGCTCCTTAAAGTAAAAGAGCAGGGGAAGAGGGAAAGGGGGGGAACAAGGGAAGGGAAAAGGAAGGGGCAAATAACTCCAAACCCAAGAAACTCAGAGGCCCCTGGGTTGGGATGAGGAGAGTTTACTGAGAGAACAGAAAGATCCAATAGAACAATGCTGACAGGGCTTGAGAGCAAAAGGATCTGAAACTATTGATACCCAATGCAGTTTCTCACCCAACCACACAGCTCAGGCCGCACCACCCAGAGCTGGGAGGAACCCGACCGGCCCCCAAG
>JAQOTC010000367.1:0-14445 GCA_028554615.1 Rallus crepitans
TCCGCTTCACCTTGGGTCTTTCTTTTTTTTTTAATAAATATAATTAATTTTTATTGTTTTTTATTATTATTATTATTATTATTATTATTATTATTATTATTATTTTTAATCCTTTATTTTTCCCCCCCTGGCCGCAATGGAACTGTAACATAAATCATGTTTGGGTTGAAACCACCTCTCTATTACTTACCAGGTAAGGCACTGAGCCATGCTACCGCCGGTATCCCCCCCCCTCCCCAACCCCTATCCACCCCCCTCAACCCCCTTCCCCATCCCTCTTCCCCCTGCCTGGGTTCTCCCTGTGGGGTATCCCCCCCCCCACACCTTGTATCCCAGCGTGGGGACACCCCTTTGTCTGCCCCGGCCAGCAGCTTCTGGGGGGGGGGGGGGGGGGGATTTGAGGGTGAAGTTACTTTCTCCCAGCACCTCACAGAGGTTTTGGGGTCCGGTGGGGTTTTGGAATTGGGGTGGGGTTGGGGGAAGACTTGGGACGGTGCAGTGAGGCGCTGTAGGATTTTGGGGGGGTTTGGGTGCTCTCTTGTCTCTCACTGCCACTCCCCCCTTCCGGGGGGGGTTTCTCCTCTCCCCAAGGAGCCCAGGGTAGTTCTGGCTGAGGAGGGATGGGGAGATATTCCGGGTGCGTTGTGTTTTGGGGGGGGGTGGGTGTGTGTGGGGGGGTTCCCCCTGCTCACAGCCCTGCTGCTGCCCGTGCTCAGGGACTTGGGGCACCAAAGTTTGCTGTGCCACCCCAGCCAGCAGCAGCAGCAGCCCCCACGGCAGCCGGCGAGGGAGGGGGACCCCCACTCCGGGTGTGTGTTTGGGGTGCACGCTCAGGGTGCGTGTTTGGGGTGCGTGTTTAGGGTGCATTTTTGGGGTGCACACTGGGGATACTCATGCTGTGAGCTCAGGGTACTCGTGGGGGGCACGCTCAGGGAGTGCATGTTGGGGGGGGTGCACGCTCGGGGTGGGGGGACGCAGCCCTGGGTTGTGAACTGAGGCTGTGAACTCGGGGGGTGCAAGCTCAGGGTTGGGTGCTCGTGGGGTGCTTGCTTGGGGTGTGTGTTTGGGGTGCGTTTTTGGGGTGCGTACTCGGGATACTCATGCTGTGAGCTTGGGGTACTCATGGGGGACACGCTCGGGGGGGTGTACGCTCAGGGTGGGGGGCACCCTCAGGACGCAGCCCTGGGCTGTGAGCTGTGGCTGTGAGCTCGGGGGTGCTCTCGGGGCGCAGGTTTGGGGTGCGAGTTCAGGCCAGGCGCTCGGGCTGCTCTCGGGGTGCTCGCTCCGGATGCGAGCTGAGGCTGTGAGCATGAGGTGCTCCTGGGGGTGCAGGCTCAGGCTGCCAGCTCAGAGAAGGGGGGTGAGGATGGGGGGGGTGCACTCAGAGAAGCAGGGCGCGATGGCGGGGCTGGGAAGGAGGGGGGGGCCCCCCATCTCTCTCTCTCTCTCTCTCTCTCTCTCCTCTCCTGGGGGAGGGGTTGTGGGGGGGGGCCCGTACCCCTGCGTGGCGGTTTCCCCCGCGGAAGGTTGTTTGTTTCAGGAAATGGCTTTTGCATGTGGCAGTCGGTACAGGAGCGAGCGGCTCTGCCCCAGCACGCCTGCGCCGGAGCCTGTGAAGGCGAGCCGGGAAGGGCGGCAGAGGGGCGCCAGGGTTGAATTTAGGGCCCCCCCCTTCTTCCCCCCAACTACCATCACCCCCTCTGGGTGTGAGATCCACCCCCACCCCATAGCCGTGCTGCGATGGGGACATGGGTGACCTGCTTGCCCGTGGCATCCCGCTTCCGGGGTGTCCAGGCGTGGGGTTCCCGTTCCCTGGGTGTGTGTGTCCCCCCACCCTTCACCATCCCCTTCCCCTCTCCTTGCCGGTTCCATAGCGGCTGTGGGCAATGCCTGCCTTGGCTTTGGTGCCATCCCCACAGCGGGGACTCCTCCGAGGGCTGCAGGTGCAAGGAGACAGGTTGGAGGTTGGTTTTCCCCCCCTCCCCTCCCCCTTTTCCTTTAAATTCCATATTTAGCAAGCTCGGGTCAGCCAGGGAGGGGGGGGGGTGATTCTCAGTGGCAGCTCCTGTTGTGTGAAACTTCTGGCTTTGCTGCTGTTGCTAATGCACTAATAATTCCTGTGCCCTGGAAAACCCAGCTCCAGCCGGCTCTCTGCCTTCCAACCCCCTCAGATGGGGAAGAATGATAATAATAATAATAAGAAAAAAAGAAATCGGAGGAGAAAAGCAAGACAGAGAGAGGAGCATGGAAGTGTCAGGCTGTGGGGTTGAAAGCAATTAGGGGAAATTATGCTCGAGGCGCTGGCAAGTAGAGAAATTGCCGGCGGCAGCTGCCGGGGCGCTGAGAGATGCTGGTGGGCCGGGTCAGGTGGGAGCAGATGGAGATGTGAACCTTTCCCCCCCCCCCCCCCCGCCTTTCCCCCGCCCTTCCCCGCCGTGGGCTCGTAGGGGTTTCGTGAGCGCTGGGCTGGTGGCGGTGACTCAGCGGCGCGAGTCGTGCTGGGGACTGTCACCGCCGCGGGGACTGCCTGGCCCTGGCCCCTGTCGCACGCTCCTTGGTGGTTTGCTGTCCTGGCTGGTGTAGGATTTGACTGGCTCTTCTGTGTCCCCTGCGTCCCTCTGGTCACCGGTGCTCCTGCCCTGCATCCCTCTGGTCCCCGGTGCTGCTGCCCCTGCGTCCCTCTGGTCACCCGGTGCTGCTGCCCCTGCGTCCCTCTGGTCACCGGTGCTCCTGCCCCTGTATCTCTCTGGTCACCGGTGCTCCTGTCCCTGCATCCCTCAGGTCATGGGGCTGGAGATGTGCAATGGGGTTCAGGGGGACACTGGGCATGGTGGGGACCCGGCATCAAGAAGGGGGGGACCAGGGAGGGGACCCCATTCCCCACTGGTACATATGAGAACCATGCTCAGGATTACCTTGTGCAGTTGTCACCCCACATTCAGGGACAGCAGCATCCTTAGGGGACAGCGGCACCCCAGGAGGGCACGCAGCATCCCCAGGCAGCCTGGCTGGCTGCTCCAGGTGGCTGCTCCAGCACGCACAACCCTTTAGCGGGGGGTGTCCCCTCTCCAGGGGTGTCCCCAAATCACCGTCAGCCCCCAGGTGCTGGAAGGGGTACCCTGGGGCTCCCCATCAGTGCGGGACGGAGCCCTTGGGGTGCCTTTGGCGTGCCGGGGAGGATGGCGGCAGGTGCCGGTGCCGGATGCTGCTGACTCAGGACCTTCCCAAATGGTTCCTATTTTTACTCTGGGGCCGGTAATATTTAGCCCGTGGATCAAAGCAGATGGAAGGAGCTGGGTGATGCCGTGTAAACACCCGCTCGGCGGGTGCCGCTGGGCGCCAGGCGTGAGTCACCGGCAGCTCGAGCAGCGCAGGGCGAGGGCGCAGGGTTTGGGGTGCTTGGGGCTGAGCCCTCTCTCTTGGTAGCCTCCTGGATGGGTTCTGGGGTTTGTTGGGGTTTGCCCTTCCTCATCCTTATCCTTCCAACCGAGGGGTTGTTCTGAGGGTGATGCTCACGGGATGCTGGGGGGGGTGTGTGTGTGTGTGTGTCTGCGCTGTGGCAGGGTACCGGGAAGCCCCCCTGCTTTCCTCCCTTGTGCACCCCACCGTCCTTCCCCCCCTCCTCTCCCCCCCCCCCCCCAACTCCTCCTCCTCCTCCTCTCGCCAGTCCTAAATTCGGTCGCCATGGCAACGATGTCAACCACTTTCCAGCTTCCCCGTGATGGTTTGAGGAGGGGAGGGAAGAGCCCGGAGGGGGGTGGGGGGGGAAGGAGGGGGGGCGAGCGAGGGCTGAGTGCAGGGAGGGGAACCGGGGGCATCGCTCTCAGGTCGGGGCTCGAGGTGACGCTTCCCAGATGGTTTTTGCCCTGCTGGGTCCTGTCTGGTGAGTGGGGGCCAGTGCCAGCCCCAGTGCGTGCTAAGGGGTTAGGGCTGGGGGTCCCGCTCTGGGGAGGGGGGCTCAATTGCAGCCCTCCCCAGCCTTAAGCAGGCGGGTGGGCAATTTGGTGTCTGTCTATAACCATCTTACTCGTGCCAGGGCCCTGCTGGTACCTGGGACTTTTGGGAGCCACATGGCTTGGAAGGGGCTCAATTATTCCCAGACACCCCCTATTCCTCCCTCCTTTCTTCCTGCCCCCCCCCTGTAATCTCTTTATTCCTGGGCTAAGCCTGGTTCCCAATGGTTTTAGAGGCAGATTTGCCTTTGGAGCTATATAGGACAGGGTGTAAAGCCAGGCGGCTGCGCGGGTGGGTGTGTAACACCAGCACCAGCATCACCCCGTGGTGGGTGGGCGCCCAGCTGCCCCCCCTCCCTCCACTCCCCACCCCCCCACCCCCCCCCAAGGACTGGCTGTGCCTGTGCAGAGCTGCGGTGCCGCGGGGGGAGAGCAGGCGAGGTGTAATTACCCCAGCAGCAGGAGTTTGGCCTGTGATGAAAGCGGGGTACTGCCGCCGTCTGCCTGCCATGGTGTAGTCAACACCACCCCCCCCTTTCCCCACTCCCCCCCCCCCCCTCCCCAGCACTCCCAATCCTGGTACTGCCAAGACCCCTATGCCCAGGGGTCCCTGAGGTGCTGTGGACACAACTCACCTCCAAACCCGTGCTGGGCTTGGGTGGGTTGGTGGGGTTTTTTTTTTGGATGGGGGTGAGGGTGGGGGGAAGAGGGGGGAGCAGGTGTTTCCTTTCTGTACAGCACATCCCCCCCCACCCCCTCCCTTCTCTCCCTCCCCCCCCCCCACAACTTTCCCTTTCCTTGGCACCGGCTGGCAGCACCTGCCGGGGACGCTCCTTGGCACGGCACGGCGGCACGTGTGCGGGCACCGCCGTGCTCAAGGGACCGCTGGCAACCAGGGAGGGGAGGGGAAGCAGGGCCAAGCCTACCCAAGACCCCAACTGCAGGGTGCATCATCATATATATTCTTCCCCCCCTTCTCCCCTCCTTTCACCCCCCCCCCTTTTCCCCCCCAATTTATTATTAATTTTAACTTTATCTCCTGAGCGCCGCGCTTAATTAAACGCAGCCGCCTCTTGCCACGAGCCGACGCGGGGTATTTATTACACCACATGTCGATGGGAAGGATGCTCCCCCCACCCCCACCACCCCCACCCCCCCCACCACCACAACACCCCTCCTATGGATTCTTTCACCCACATTAAAAAGCATGGAGGAGAGGGATGGATGGATGGGTGGATGGGTGGATGGATGGATGGATGGATGGGGGATGGATGCATGGGGGATGGAGGGATGGATGGAGGGATGGATGGAGGGATGGATGGATGGATGGATGGATGGGGTGGGGGGAGGATATATAACACCCAAACCCCCCTTAACTAAAAGGCTTTGATGGGAGGGGAGGAGAGGGGGGGGCAAAGCGTCTGCGTTTCCACATCACCAAGCTTTCTCCTTTCCACCACCCCCCCCTCTCCAAACCCTCCCCTCCTTTCTTTTAATAATAACGCTTTAAAGATGTTTGACATCTGTAACAAACAGCTGGCATCCTGTTATGGAAGAATGTCCTTTTATTTCCGAGCAGGTTGAACTGTCATTAATAGTATAATTAGGTGATTATTGGCGTACAGCAGAAAACTGCTTAATTGCACAGCCAGCTTAGCGAGCATCCCCGGCTCCTTTATTGCTGGGTTTGGTTTAGCAGCCTGAATTTCTTCCTGGGCTGCGTTTTGCTGGGGGTTTGAGGGGTTTTGGGGTTGGTTTTGTGGTTTGTTTTTTTTTTAATTCCATGCTGATTATTATTTTTTAATGAGCGTGGCAGCTGGGGGAACGTGGCAGCACCGGTGGTGCTGGAGGGGGGATGCACACACACACACACACACACACACACACACATACACTGGTGCTGGCACTGGTCCCCCTCTGTGTGGTGGTGGTGTTGTTGTTGGTGTGTGTGCCCCCCCCCCCTCCCCCCAACACCACCACCTCCCCTGGGGCGCCCAGGGGATTTATTTTAACTCCATGTGTGCCAAAAAAAAAGGGTTTTGGAGATGGAGTTGAAAGGGGTTGGGGGTGTTTTTACTGGGTGCAGCACCCCAAGGTGGGAGCACCCATGGGTGGGAGCTGACCGGGTGCGGAGTTATCCAAGGGAATAAAGGAGTCATCTTCATTTAGCACCGGCGTGGAGCGTGACCAGGGAGCCACGGCACCACTTGACATGGAGCAGGAGGACGCCCATCATGTAGGGGACCCTTCACTCCCCCACCCCAGCGGGCTGCGAACCCTCCTCTTGAGGTCCCACCCTCTCCATCCCCTCACTCCCGGGGCACGCACGTGGCTCCCCGGTGATGCTCACCTCTCCCGGTGATGATGCTCGCGGCTCCCAGTGATGCTGGGGTGGTTGTGATGGGCTCAATCCCTCACCATCCCTCTCCCCATTCCCTGGGGATGTGGCATTTTGGGGGCAGAGCAGATTTTTTTTGGCGCCCACCAGACAATAGCGCTTTGTATCTCCCCCCCCCCTTCCCCCCCCACCCCGGTGCCGCCAAACACACTTGTTAGCGCTGCAGCTTTGTGCTGTAAATTTCCATGGAGTAATTACCTCTTAATTTATGATAATCCTGGGGCGGGTGGGGGGTGGAGGTTGGGGGGGGGGGTGAGCGCCAGTCAAGTTTGGAAGTTGCCTGCTTGAGGGCCTGGGGGTCCCACGGGGCTTGTCCCGACCGTGAACTTCTCCATGGTGGTGGAAAGTGGTTGTCTCCGAGGGAACGGGGGAGCGGGGATTCGGGTACCTGTGATGGCAAGAGCATCCCTGGGGTGGATGCTGCCCATCCCAGAGCTAAGGTCTCCGTCAGTCATCCAGGGATGATGTTGGGATGCTGTGTGTGTTTCCTGGTGCCGTGTCTCCCACATAGGACAGAACCTCTCCCTTCCCCGGAGCTCTCAGCACTGCTCCTGCACGGGGTCGGACCCTTCCCCCTTCCCACTGCTGAATGGCTCATCCCGCCTTTGTCTGGAGGGCTTATGCCTGGCAAAACAGAGGCTCTATTCCCTCAGCCTTCCCAGCAGGAAAATGGGACTCTTTGCCAGTTTTGGAGGAGGATGATAGGGAGGGGAGGAAAGCTCTCGGCAGCTGGCAGAGGACCACAGCACCAGGCAGGATGCTAGGACTCTCCATTGCGGGTATGGAGTGGGAATTGAGGGGCTCCCCATTTCCCCAGCAAAGCCATCGAGGCTGCCGTGGGAATCCCATGGGATTTGGGGTGCGTTCAGTACCTACCCTCTGAAGGGAAGGAGGTTTGAGTGGTGTGCACGGTGCCACTGAGCATCTCCCGCAGAGCTGGGAAGGTGCAGGCACCCCACACATCCCACCACCCATTCCCAACAGGGGCCACGGGTACCACAGGCACCCCATCCCGTACCCCAGGGTGGGTTTTATTCCCATCCCATACCCCAGGGTGGGTTTTATCCCCATCCCATACCCCAGGGAGGTTTTTATCCCCATCCCATACCCCAGGGAGGTTTTTATCCCCATCCCATACCCCAGGGTGGTTTTTATCCCCATCCCATACCCCAGGGAGGGTTTTATCCCCATCCCATACCCCAGGGAGGGTTTTATCCCCTGAGGGGGGGAGGGTAAAACCCCGGGGGCTGCTCCCATTGCACCTGCAGCCGGGTCCCTGTTGGGAGGCACCGTGCACCCACTGACATTTGCTGAGCGTAAAAATTCAATTAATTCCAGCAGGCAGATTAAATATAAGTGAATTTTAATAATTTGCTCCAAAGGCTGAGGATTACTGTAGGCGAAAAGGGAAGAGGCAGGGGCACCGGGCAGCCTTCTCAGCACCAGCACATGGGATCGCCAGTGCTAATCACCCCAAATCCCAGCGTGGGGAGACAAGGGGTGTCCTCACGGTGCCAAACAGCCCATGATCTCCCTGGGTTTTGGCTGATCTTTCCCTGCAGTGGATGTGCTGGATCCATCCCGTTGGTGCTGATGCTGGTGCGTGGCCCCCCAGCACAATCCGGCTCTGTGAGCATCACTAACGCTTCATCCCCTTCCTCACCAGTGTCTGTTCCTTGGGGGGCTTCATGGAGAGGGTGAAACCCATCAAGGTGGTGTTGGGGACCCAGTGGGAATTGAGGCTCCCTGGTGGCCTTTCCAAAGCCCTCCATAACCTCTTGTAAACAAAAAGCTGGTGACGTGGGGCACCGCTGCCTGGCAGATGGCACCGGTCTTAGGAAAATGAAAATACATGGGGTAAATTTGCTGTTTGCCGGCGTTAATTTCATATCCCAAGGTAAAAGCTTCCTTCCAGCCCGTGCTGGGCCATCTGCACGGTTATAAACGTGATGTGCATTGGGGGGGGGGGCACACCCCAGGAGTATGGGGAGCACTCCCCGTTGCTGCCTGTCTCCCTGGCTTTGCTGGCGGTGCGGTGGGATTGATGGAGATTGCCCGTGACCTTTGCTAGGACACAAGGTATTACCATTAATACTCCTGTATTTCCGGAGTTCACGCCACACATAAATCTCATATCAAGCCAGCCAGGCAGAGTAATCTGCTAGGAGGCATCATTAATACCTGTTATTAATACCCGTTAATAATACCCGCCCCCGGCGTTGGAGCCCTTCGATAGCCGCTCACTGATGGGGGTGAGAGATGGGGGCTGTGCCCTGTAACACCACACAACCCCCCCCACACACACACCTTTTTGGTGTGCAGCTGGGGTAGGCACTGGGAATCCCCGGTGTTGGCTGCTCTCAGCCAGCAGTGGGGGTTGGGGGTCCCCTGCAAGCACCCACACCCATGATGGGGAGGTGGGTAGGCAGATCTCAGCTGGAGCCCCTTGGCTTCCCAAAGCACCCCCTCCCCTTGCCCTAGCACCTCCAAACCACCCCATAGCCCCCTGCTTAGCTGAATCTTGCTTCCAAACTGCCCCATAGCCCCCAGCTCAGCTGCATCCTGCTTCCAAACTGCTCCACAGCCCCCAGCTCAGCTGCATGCTCCTTCCAGACTGCCCCACAGCTCCCAGCTCGGCTGCATGCCCCTTCCAAACCACCCCATATCCCCCAGCGAGGCAGCATCCTGCTTCCAAACTGCCCCACAGCCCCCAGCTCAGGTGCATCCTGCTTCCAAACCACCCCCATAGCCCCCTGCTTAGCTGAATCTTGCTTCCAAACTGCCCCATATCCCCCAGCTCAGGTGCATCCTCCTTCCAAACTGCCCCACAGCCCCCAGCTCGGCTGCATCCTGCTTCCAAACTTCCCCACAGCCCCCAGCTCAGCTGCATCCTACCCCCACCACCCCACCCCCCCCCACCACCCCACCACCACCAGCTTGCTGCCCCCCTGCCCTGCCCCTGGCCTCCCCCTGCCCCTCCAGGACCTGCCCTGTGCACGATCCAGCCTGCCTGAAACTCTAATCTTCAATTTCATTCGCTGGGCTCCAGCCGATTTGCATAATCCACATAATCACCCCGGTTTTAATTGCCCGCAACTCTGCAGAAAGATCATGTGGTTAAGTGGTAAATCATAATTAGATAAATAATTGGCTTGGCCGCAGCAAGCTGCTTTGTTATACCTGCCATCTGCTGGGCAAGGGCTCCTCGAGCTGGGAACAATGCGCCCGCTGACGGCAACGCCGGCAAGGCTGCGCCAAGCTGCCATGGGCATGGCCTGCGCGGGTGAGGCCATAGGCACGGCCTGCGCGGGTGAGGCCTTGGGCATGGCTTGCGCGGGTGAGGCCATAGGCATGGCCTGCGTGGTGAGGCTTTGGGCACGGCCTGCGTGGGTGAGGCCATAGGCATGGCCTGCGTGGTGAGGCCTTGGGCATGGCCTGCGTGGTGAGGCCTTGGGTATGGCCTGCATGGTGAGGCCTTGGGCATGGCCTGCATGGTGAGGCCTTGGGCATGGCCTGCGTGGGTGAGGCCATAGGCATGGCCTGCGTGGTGAGGCTTTGGGCACGGCCTGCGTGGGTGAGGCCTTGCCCCTTCCCAGCATGGCTGATGCCCGGTAGCGCCCACGCAGGGTTGTTGGCGGGGCTGGTTCTGAGCCATGAGTGATATCTGGGGGGGGTTGATGGCCTGTGGCACCCTGCGATGGGGCGCAGCGCTGTGTGGGGCCTGGGCCTGTCGCATGGGATGCCCGCTGTAATGGTGCGGTGCTGGGGGGCACTCTGTGGAGCCTGGTAGTGCTGGGAGGTGCTTGAAAGCACTGTGCAATGCCCAGCGGTGCCATGCAGTGCCCAGGAGCACCATGCAATGCTCAGCAGTGCCAGGAAGTGCCCAGGAACACCATGCAGTGCCTAGGAGCATCATGCAGTGCCCAGTAGCATCATGCAGTGCCCAGGAGCACCGTGGAATGCCCAGCAGTGCCATGCAGTGCCCAGGAGCATCATGCAGTGCCCGGGAGCATCATGGAATGCTCAGCAGTGCCATGCAGTGCCCAGGAGCACTGTGCAATGTCCAGCAGTGCCATGCAGTGCCCAGGAGCATCATGCAGTGCCCAGGAGCATCATGGAATGCCCAGCAGTGCCATGCAGTGCCCAGTAGCATCATGCAGTGCTCAGGAGCACTGTGGAATGCTCAACAGTGCCATGCAGTGCCCAGGAGCATCATGGAATGCCCAGCAGTGCCATGCAGTGCCCAGAAGCATCATGCAGTGCCCAGGAGCACCGTGTAGTTCTCAGGAGCACTGTGAAATGCCCAGCAGCACCATGCAATGCCTGGCAGCACAGCTCAGTGTCTGGCAGGACAGTTCAATGCCCAGCAGCTCTGCAATGGCCGGCAGCCACCTGCAATGCCCAGCTCTCTCCCACATGATGCCCAGCATCCCTGTGTGATGCCCAGCTCTCTTCCACACGATGCCCAGCAGCCCCATGTGATGCCCAGCAGCCCCATGTGATGCCCAGCTCTCTCCCACACAATGCCCAGCAGCCCCATGTGATGCCCAACTCTCTCCCACACGATGCCCAGCAGCCCCTTTGCCCAGCACCCAGCAGTGCTGCGTGATGCCTGGCACCCACCCGTACACCCCATGTAGCCATTCAGCAGCTCATACACAGAGGAGGGGTGGGGGCTTCTCCCCAAGCAAGTCTAGTCAAGAGGTGGGGGCTGGAGAGCTGCCTAGAACCCAGATCTAGGCAGCAGGAGCCAAGAGGAGCTGCTGTCCCAAGCTGCACAGAGTGGGTCAGGGGCCAGCAGCATCCTTTGGGCAGGTTATTTTGGAAGTCCCCAGCTCGCTCTGCTAGGGCAGGAGCAGGGAAGAAGGAGCACCAGGAGCTGGTTGGGCTGGGCATGGGAAGGCCAGGAAAGGGATCAAATAACCCCACACCGAGCTGGCCCTGGCCCCTCCCTGGCTCTGTGCCCTCCAAACGAGCTCTTATTAGCTTGCTTGTTGTCGTTTTCCAGATCAATGGTCCATGGAGGAGTGATCGATGGAGACCCAGCCGGATAATAGCGCTTGGGCACTCCAGGCTGTGCTGGGGTCCTGAGGGAGCCCCAAATCCCATCCCTGTGTGCCAAGGTGCTTCTCAGCCCCTGGGGGATCCATCTGGACCCTTCCAAGGGTGCTGGTGGTGACTGAGTGATGGGGAGCTGGTCAAGGTGGAGGTGATCTCAGGATGGGTGTTGGACCCTTAAAAATGGGTGAAGGCTGCGCCAGTGTCTCTCCATCCCTGGGGATGCTTGGGGACAGCAAGCCTGGCCACGTCTCTTCAGCTGCGTGCCAGGCAGTGGGGATGGGGGGCAGGAGCATGGTCCCTGATCAATCAGTTCATTAATTAACTAACTGAGCGTGTTGTAGGTGCGGTGGCAGAGCTGTTGTAACAGGGTGTGGGGGTGACAAAACAGTGCGGCGGCTTGGCAGGGCATCACTGGGAGAGGAGGTGGTACTGCTGCCCATCCCCTGCCCATCCCTTATCCATCCCCTGCCCAACCCTTATCCATTCCCTGCCCATCCCTTATCCATTCCCTGCCCATGCCCTGCCCATCCCCTATCCATCCCCTGTCCATCCCCTATCCATCCCCTGCCCATCCCTTATCCATCCCCTGCCCATCCCTTATCCATCCCCTGCCCATCCCTTATCCATCCTCTGCCCATTCCTTATCCATCCCCTGCCCATCCCCTATCCATCCCCTGCCCATCCCCTGCCCATCCCCTGCCCATCTCTTATCCATCCTCTGTCTGTCCCCTGCCTGTCCCCTGCCCATCGCCTGGCTCTTGCAGGGGGGACAGGGTGCATGGCAGTGGGACGATGGGCATGCCTGCCCCCTGGCTGCCTGCCCTCTCTCCTGCCCGCACAGGCAGCCGTTCAGGGCCCTGCCTGCTGCATTCAGTCAGAGGATGGGGGGGGGGGGATTTGAGGGGGGGGGGTTTGACAATGCGAGGCCATTAGCATTGAAAATCCATGCAAAGCAGCTGTTCCCGCTCGGAGCGTGCAGCTGGATGCGGCTCTGGAGTGGGAGCCGAGTCGCTGAGGAGGAGGGGAAAGGCTTGGGGGGGGGGGGGGGGGGGGGGGGGGGGGGGGGGGGGGGGGGGGGGGGGGGGGGGGGGACGACGACACGGACTGTGGAACATCACCCCAAATCCCTCAGGGATGCACCCAAAGTCAGCACGGAGGGAGATATCCCAAGGCCTTACCCCGGGGTTGGGGAGTGAGGTCCTGCGGGGTGGGCACGGATGCATCTCCCCGGGGCGGAGGGGGGGGGGTGGCGGGGAGAAGGATGCAGGATGCCGGTTTCTCCCCGTTCCCTCGGCCTCCCGCCGCGCTGGGGGGTTTTTTTCCGCTCCATTTGCCAGGGGCTGGAGCTGCTGCCTGATCGTATTTGGTAATAAATTATTAGTTCCAGCGCTCGGGAGCCCGGGAGCTCAAAATAGCTGCTTTTAAAGCGGGCGGCTGGTGCAGGTTGAGTTCAATGGCAATCTGCTCTGAAGGGCACTTCATGCTCATTAGGGGCCTTTCAAGGTGCTGGGTGGGTGGTGGTGGTGGGGGGGTGGGGTTAGGGAGAGGCATGGAAAGGGCTGGGGGGGTGGGGAAGCTGGAACCAAGGTGCTAAACCTGCCGTGCGCCTCATCTCCCAGCAGCTGCCTGCAAGCGGGGATGGGGAGGCAAGGGAAAGGCAGCTGGCAGTGGTACTCAACACCACCCCCCCACCCTTCCCTCCCCCTTCGTGGATTTTGGGGTGCTGGGAGCTCGCCCTTGCCCCGGTGTTGCCCGCTCCTGCCTGCCCGCGGCGGCTGCCGGCGTTGTTTATTTGTCTCCAGCCCTACCAGGCAGCCAGACTGGTTCTGCTCTCGCTGCCGGAGGAGGCTCCTGCTGCCAAAAAACCCGCCAGCGTCATCAGGAGCAGATGGAGAGAAGATGGCACGCTCCCAGCTCCCAGCCCTGCGCCGGGGATGCGGGAGGTGGTGGTGGTGGTTGGTGGTTAGGGGGGGGTGCTGTGGGGTAGGGACACCTCCCCGGGAGCCAGGGGCTTGGTTGGGGGTCTCGCCCCCATTGGGATGTCCAACCCCACGGCTGCGTGGCACCGTGGGAGGGGGTGGCAGGACGTGGGGTGGCATGGGGAAGGAGGGGGGGATATGGTGATGGGCCTGGCATCTGTCCCTCTTCCTCCTTCTCCTTGCTCTGGGCACTGGGAATGCCTGACCCTCCCTGTGCTGCTGCGCCCTGCTGCCGGAGGGATGGGGATGAGGTGGCACGTTGCCTGGTCTCCCCCCATCCCCAATCTCCTGGCTGCAGCATCCTGCATCCCTGCACCCCTACCCCACCTTGGCTTAGAGCTGGGAAGGGTACATGGGACGTGCTGGCAGCAGCTGCCTGCCTGTGGGAGCCAAGGCGGTGAGTGGTACCCCAGGGCAGGTACATGGAGGGGTGCCAGCCCCTCTCCCTGCACCCCACAGGGGTAGGGGCAGCAGAGGGGCAGCCTGCCCCATTTTGGGGTTGGGCACCCTGCCCCGGTGAGGCAGCCACTGGCGTGACCCCAGGCTCCAAACTTGACCTGTTTTTCCACATGGATCTACCTGCTGGGAAGAGCAGCCGGGGAGGGGCAGGAGGAGGGGGAGAGCCAGGGGGAGGCCCCACCTTTGCTGTGGGGACATCAGCAGAGGTGAGCAGCACCCACACCGGGGGTGCTGGGGAAATGCAACTCCCACATCCCCATCCCCAAGGCGGATGCTCACGCCCAGCCAGCCCTCTCCCGCTGTGCCGTGCCTCAGTTTCCCCAGCTGGCAGTTTGCCCTGTGGAGCACTCCAGGGGACTCCAGGACAGACGGACGCCGCTTCTGTCAGGGCAAGGCGGGTGAGCAGCACTGCTCAGGCCCCAGCCAGGGTGGAGGCGCCGATTTTATCACTGGACAGGCGCTGCAGAACTGGTTTTTAGCTTGGCTGGGGCAAGCGGCACAGCTCATGTTAGCAAGCCAGCCCTGGGGAGGGAGGGGAGTTGCAGGGTTGGAGGGGGATGGGGGGGGGGGGGGGAGGGGGGAAATGCTGCTGGCT
>JAQOTC010000369.1:0-10119 GCA_028554615.1 Rallus crepitans
CTGTGTGCCCTGTCCTAGGGACCCTGCTTTGGCAGGGGGTTGGACCCCATGGGCTCTGGAGGGCCCTCCCAACCCCTGTAATTCTGTGATTCTATGATAACCCAGGGGGAGTTCCTGGGGCCAGAAGAAGAGGGGATCAAAGTGCTGCTCAGGGGGAATGGAGCTGTTAAACGTGGCAGCCTGAGAGGTAAAACCTCCCCAGGAGCCTGGCCCTGGAATGGGATGTGGCGTTGGCAGAGCCCAGCCCAGAATTGCCCCCACGGAGGGTGTGGAAGGGGGTGTGATGGCTGGGGATGGGGATTTGGCAGTGGGAGTGAGCTGGGGCTTCCTGCTGAGCTGTGGGGCTCTCCCAGCCCCATCTGGGTCCCATGGGGGACCACTGCCCACTGCCAAGACCTTGTTACTACTGGGAAATGCAGAGCTACTCCTGGTGGTCCTGGAGGGCGAAGGGGAAGGTTTTTAACCCCCAAAGGGCTACAGCTGATCCCGTGGCTCAGCCTCTTCGGGCTCCTAGGAGCTCCTGCAGTGCCCTCCCATGCCAGGTCTCACTGTGAGGCATCCCCCCCGGCCGGGGCATCGCAAGGGGGGCTGGGGCTGGTAGGACACAGCGTGTGGGGCTGTGCCTGGGCTGAAATCTCTGTGTGTGTGTGTGTGTGTGTGTGTGTGTGTGTGTCCCTCCACTCCACGTCACCAGTACAGGTTGGAACTTCCTCCCATTTCACCCATTTCCCAGGGCAGCAGGGTGTTCACTGCGTAAGGGGAGCGGGGCTGGCACCCTGCCACCCCTGCTCTCAAGTCCCCAGGTGACCGAGACCCAACTCCAGGAGCATGAAGATGGTTTTAAAACTTCCAGTCAGCTTTATTTAACCTCAATCCCAGCCCTGCAGAGTATTAGTTAAACAAGCAGGAATTATCCCTGATCAAAGGCCGCTGATGCCGCTGAGAGAAGCCAATGCAAACACCAGTAAGGCCCTGAGCACGCCCAGGGAAGGCTCCCAGTGCCAACGAGCTGGCACAAGGGAAGCCCAGCTTGTTTCCAGGAAAGGGATGGTGGGCAGTGGGCTGGCTCCTCACCCCACCTGCGTTCTGCCCCGGTGGGGGGGGGTCTTGGGGCAAAGAGCCTTGAGTTGAGGCCGTGCAGGCACCAGCCTGTTTGCCAGAGCTGTTGTGAGATGTTTCTCTCAGAGCCACCCGGCAGCACACGGGCTCTGCCCACGCTGGATGGAGCTGGGTTCAACTCAAAGCGCTGGGTTTTCTGGACTGGGATGTGCTGGCCCAACCTGGGGCTGCAGGAGCCTGCAGGTGGTTAGCAGGGGCTGTGTTTGGGGATGATGCTGGGATGGCAGCACTTTGCTGAGGCACCGCACGCTGCTCTCAGCTCTGTGGGTCTCAGCAGCCACGCTCCGGGCCATGGGTGGCTGATTCCTGGAGATGGTGGTGGGTGGGAGCACTAGGACCACCTGAAGCAGTTGCTGGGGTTGAAAGGCTGGGGTCTGTGGGTGGGACAGCGTGGGGCAGGGTCAGAAGTTCTCATAGTGATGTGCAAAGTAGGTCTGGTCCTTCTTGTTCAGCTGCCGACACGCCTTTTCCACGCTCTTGGTCATCCCAGGTGGGCCACAGCTGAACACCCCGATCTTCTGCACCTGGGGAAGGAGGAAGCCAAAGGTGTCAAGCCCTGCTACACCCCCTCTCACCCCCCCACCTCACCCCAGCCCAGCCCCCCCTTGGCCCCTTGCTCTCCGGAGGCACTGACAGAGGAGCCTGGCCTGGCAAGGCTTTTGGGGACGTTGTCCCCTCCCCTTCCTGTGGAGGTGCTGGGGCCATGGAGGAGGGTTGGACCCTTCCAGTGGCATCAGGTAGGGTCCTGCCATAGCAGGGGGGGGTGTTTGGCCAGCACGGGGTGTTGCTCCAGAGGGAAAGTAGGGAATCATGCCCCTTCTGCCCTGCCCGTGATCCAGATGGTGATCCAGATGCCACCAAGATCCCCATGGCCTCGAGGACAGGCCGGGACCAGTACTCAGCACCCCCCCCTGACCCAGCTGGGCACTGACCTCGGGGTGCACCTCTTGCAGCGAGCTGAAGAAGGGTACGAAGGGCGGGCGCCCAAAGTGGGTGATGGAGCGCAGCCCCGTGAACAGGCTCCTGTTCAGCACCTTCTGGAAGTGCCGCTCGCAGATGTACTGCAAGAGAGAGGAGACGTGGAGACCTGCCCAGCAGACAGCCCAGCATGGCCCAGCACGGCCCAGCACAGCCCAGCAGACGGCCCAGCATGGCCCAGCACGGCCCAGCACAGTCCAGCAGACATCCCAGCATGGCCCAGCACGGCCCAGCAGACAGCCCAGCAGACGGCCCAGCATGGCCCAGCATGGCCCAGCAGACAGCCCAGCAGACGGCCCAGCATGGCCCAGCATGGCCCAACACAGCCCAGCATGGCCCAGCACAGCCCAGCAGATGGCCCAGCATGGCCCAGCACGGCCCAGCACAGCCCAGCAGACAGCCCAGCATGGCCCAGCACTGCCCAGCACGGCCCAGCACGGCCCAGCACTGCCCAGCACGGCCCAGCACGGCCCAGCACGGCCCAGCACGGCCCAACACGACCCAGCACGGCCCAGCACAGCCCAGCATGGCCCAGCACAGCCCAGCACGGCCCAGCATGGCCCAGCACGGCCCAGCACGGCCCAGCATGGCCCAGCATTGCCCAGCACTGCCCAGCAGACATCCCAGCGCGGCCCAGCACGGCCCAGCACAGCCCAGCACGGCCCAGCACGGCCCAGCACAGCCCAGCACAGCCCAACACGGCCCAGCACAGCCCAGCGCGGCCCAGCGCGGCCCAGCACGGCCCAGCAGACATCCCAGCACGGCCCAACACGGCCCAGCACGGCCCCCCATGCCCCCAGGCAGGCAGCCAGGCTCACCAGCATGGTGGTGCGCAGGTCAAACTTCTCAGCCAGCTGCGTGATGTAGATGTGCACGGAGACCAGGTCGTTCCTGTCGGCCTCCTCCACCTCCCGGATGATGTCTGCCAGCCACTCAAACTGCCGCTGCGTGCGCGTCACCCAGATGAAGTAGATCTGTGGCACGTGGGGACCAGGCTCAGCGTGGGGACCAGCGCCCCACGCACGTCCGCGGGCCTCCTTGCCAGCTGAGTCATGGGGAATTTTGTCCCTTGAGAGGCCACCAGCATCAGGAGGCATCTTGGAAGGACTCCAGTCCTCCAAATGCTTCCTCTTACCTTCTTGCACAGGAGTTTGGAGCTGATGGATGACTTGAAGACCAGGTCTTTGAGGATGGACGCAAAGGGTGTCACCCCGATGCCTCCTCCCACCAGCACCGACACCTCAAACTTGTTCCACTCCTGGTGGCCCTCCCCAAAGGGCCCGTCCAGATAGAGCTGAAAAGTAACCAGCCATCAGCAGAGCATCTCCCTTGGGCCACCTTCCCGGCTGGAAGGGTGCCTTGGGCTGGGCACAGCCCGTTGCTGAGATGCTCTGGGGCTTGGATGTCCCTGGAGGAACAGCGTGGGGCTCACCTTGGGCAGCTTGCCAATGAGGGCCAGGCTCTCCGGGGAGTAGAGCTCCCGCAGGCGGGTGGTCCAGGGCCCCACAGCCCGGATGTGCAGGCTCAGCGTGTCCTCATGTGGTGCCGAGGTCAGGGTGAAGGGGTGGTACTCGTTGGTGCCCAGGGCCACGCAGGCGATGCGCACCCACTGCCCTGACTTGTAGTCAAAGTCCTGCGGGCGCTGGAAGCGGAGGTGGGTGACACCTGGAGCGGGGTGACAGGGGCTTTGTTAGGGTGCAGACATGGATTATTGGAGAGGAGAGGATGAGGGGGCTCAAGGAAGAACGGAGCATTAGAGCTGTGTGCAGGGTGGGTGGGGGGCAGCTTGGGGATGAGCCGTGGAGCCAGGTGTGGGGCTCGGGATGCTGGAGAGGCTGTGCTGGGACACAGCCCTGGGGACAACCGGCTCTCCTTGGGGAGACAACTGATCCCAGGGTGTGATGGTCTGAGCTCCATGCCTCACTTTTCCTCCCTGTGGGGGGATGGCAAGGGAGACCCTTGTCCTGAGAGGGTGCTGCAAAGGCGTGGAGGGGCAGCATGAGGGTGCAGCTAACTCTTGGGAGGTGCCAGCCCAAGCCACCAGCACCGGTGCCAGCCAGTGGGATGCTTCCTGGGGCCAGAGCCACCTATGTGCTTCCATCACCATGGGGGTGTATGGCCAGGGAGAGTGTGGTACCTGAGGGCAGGAGCTCGGCTTTCACCACGCTGATCTCCACCTTCTTCCTGCTCAGGCTGAGCAGCTTGTCGGCGCTGTAGATGAGAGCTGGGATGATGAAGTAGATGTGGAAGCGGGGCTGCTGGATCAGCGCGTAGCTGCCGTGGATGATCACCTGGGCAGGGATGATGCCCCCCCCCCATCAGCACAGCTTTGGGCACAGCATCCCCATCACCCTGTGCCTGGTTTGGTGGCAGCTCAGTGGCAACGGGGAGCCAGGACTGCGGCCACCAGCTCCCTCGGGACCTCCCCACCTCGTTGGCCATGCTGACCCACAGGTTTGAGATGCGTCCACCACCCTCCCAGCCCAGATGTTTTACCAGCACGTAGAGGAGCACGTAGAGGTGGTGGGTGATCCAGAAGCCCTGGAAGCTGACACGTCGGAAGTGATGGGTGGCAAACACGTACATCACGGCCAGGATAACGAGGAGCAGCACTCCTGTCATGCCTGTGAGTGGAGAGGTTGGGAGGTCCCGGTGGGCTCGGGACAGCCCCACAATGGACCCACCAGGGTTGGGCAGAGGGCTGCCCATCCTGCAGCGGGTACACAGGTGGCTTGCCTGCTAGGTGTTCTCACCTGGAATAGTCTGGAAGAACCACCAGTAATACTTCTGTGGGAGCTGTGACCTGGAGAGGGACAAGAGATTAACAGGGAAAACTTGTGGGTTCCCCTTTCATTCCCGTCCGTGCCCAGGACACTCTGACCAGGCTGTGCTCTAAATTTCACCTACCCATCATTCAGAAACACGCTGGAAAAGAGGCAGGACAACACGCTGAGAGGCATGACTGAGAAGATGTAGACATTCACTACATGACCTGCGGTGTGGAGCACTGAAAGAGACAGAAACCAGGAGAGAAAAGCGTCGCTGTTGCTGATGATGGAGAAGCAGCAGATGCTGCTGATGTGCCCGGGGACCTGGCAATTCCTCCCTTGCTCTGCTGCAAAGCATCTATGCCTCTCTAGGCTCCATATGGGCCTTCAAGCTTCTGCCTGGTCCTGCTGTGCTGTGATGGACCTGGTCCTCCTGCTGTAGCAACACATCCCCCAGCAGCCCGCCTACCTGAGAAGATGAGGGCCGCCATGGCAACCCAGCGGTGGAAGTCCACGGCGGCGTCGAAGGGGATGTAGTGATTGAGGAAGGTCTCCCTCAGGACCGTGATGAGGTTGCGGCACATGGTGAGCAGGAGGTAGGAGTACATGAAGGAGATGCAGGCAGCCGATCCCCGGGAGATGATGATCCCCACAAAGGTGGTCTGGGCGATCCCAGTGTTGGGGGACGCGAAGGCGTAGTCTGGGAACAGAGAGCAGAGCGGGTGTCAACCTGCTGAGAGCCGTGACCTGTCCTGCAAGGAAGGGGGGAGCCACCTGCATGACTCCAGCAAGAGACAGTCACCAGCGGTGGAGCTGTGTGGGGACAGGGACACGATTCTCTGTGTTAGACCACCACCCCCCCCCAAGCTGCTGGGTGACAGGGTCTCCTTGGTAGTCAAGGGAAGGGATTGTCCTCCTCTGGCAGACACTGTGAAATGGCACCTTGGTACCATGTTGGACATCCCAATATGAGAGGTATCGACAAACTGGAACAAGCCCAGTGGAAGCCACCAGGATGGGTGGGAGCTGGAGGATGTCACCTAGAGGGAAGGCTGGGGGAAAGGGGCTTGTTGAGGTTGGAGGAGATGGGTCAGGGAAGATTCTGTGGCTGCCTGCAACCACTTAAAGGGTGTTAGAGTGGGGAGAGAGCCAAGCTCTTTCTCAGAGATGCACAGTGAAAGGATGAGAGGCAACAGCACGAGTTTGGCTGAAGGAAATTCAGGTTTGATGGAAGCCAGAAACTCTTCCCAGGGAGGATAGTAACGAACTAGCACGCTCCCAGCAAGGTGGTGGGATCTCCAGCCTTGGAGCCTTTCAGACCTCCTCTAGCCGAGGTCTAAGGCAGCCTGACTCAGCTTTGAAACGGGCTTTGTGCTGAGCAGGGCCCCAGACCTCTCCAAGGTCCCTTCCACCTCAAGGAACCTTTGGTCATTGCGAGGGAGGACCAAGACCACTGCTCAGAGCTGTGCTGGGACCTCACACATCCCAGAATACCCCACGTAACCGTCAGCTTTGAGGAGCCAAGCCCCATCTGGGGCAGCAGGGCTGGCTGAGCACTCACAGTAGGCTCTTTCCACGAAGAGCCCGGCGGTGATGGCGGAGAAGAGGAACACGCAGACGATATGGCGCCGGTAGTTCTCCACGAAGCGCTTGAACTCCTGGATCTTCTGTTGGACCTTGTTCCGCTCGTACTTCTTCCGCTGTGCCTCAGTGTACAAATGCAGCTGGTACTGGTTCACCCTGGAAAGCACAGCAGGGCTGGTGTCACCCCGAGGTGAGGACGGCAAGGAAATCCAGGTTTAATGTAAAGCAAAAAGCCTTCACAGGGGAGATGGGCAAAAACTAGCATGCCTGGATCCCAGCGAGGTGGTGGGATCTCCAACCTGGGTCTCTTCACGCCTCCTCTAGTTGAGGCCTTCAGCAGCCCCATTCAGCTTCGAAACGGGCCTTGCTCTGAGCAGGGCATTGCACCAGACCCCTTGAGAGGTCCCTTCCACCCTCAACGACCCTCTGACCATTGCTGGAGAGGACCAACAATGTTGCCCAAAGCTGTTCTGGGACCCCTCACACTCCAGCGTGCCCCAGGCCACCAGCAGCTTTGAGGAGCCAGCCCCACTCTCCGGGCCACGCTGCCCAAATTTGGGTCCTCCTTCCCATCCGGTACAGCGACCACCTCTGTGCACTGGGGCCAGCGGGGCCCTGCAGAGCAGGGAGCCCGCGGCCGCTCTCCGGCTCCCGCAGCCTGTGTGCCTGGGGAGGCTGATAACGGATGTGCAGACACTGACTCATAACTGGAACCCTAGATAAGAGCTGTAAAAGCTAATTTTACTGTTCAACTTTCTAACCCGATCCCGGGGTATTAGGGCAAACCAGGACATCGTGGCCACAAATAACCACCACCTCACTGCTTCCTCCTAGAGATACCGGCAGCAGCGAGGACCAGAGTGTCCCTTGTGGCTCTCTCACAGGCAGCCCGTTTTAGGTCTTACTGGAGACACGTCACTCAGACCCAGCTATGGGGCCATCCCCACCGAGGCTGGGCTGTCCCCGCGGCTCCTTGGCCAGCGAGAGGCTGTGACGTGCCTGCCTGGGCTGGGATGTCTCTTCCAGGGATGCTCCAACATCTCCTTCCCTAGGTTGTGCCGGCAGCACGGAGGTGCTGTTCCAATCTGGTCCCCCATGGGGTCAAAACTGAAGAGATCTGCCCCCATCCCTGCTACTTCACAGGCTGTTAACTACGTCCTTGCTGCTGGGGAGCAAGCAGTCAGGCCCTAACGCTTGGTCTCTGCTGCTCCTTCCTCCCGCTGGGCCTGGGTGTGGGTTCCCCTGACAGGACACAGCCCTTCCTTTGGGAGCTGCTTCCTTTTTGGAGCCTGGGTTCCTCACAGATCCCCACCAGAAAACCAGCTCCTGGGGGCTGCTTGGTCTGGCCTGATGCAGAGACAGGAGACTGAGCCCGAACCCGAGGAGGGTGCAAGACATGGCTCACTTTCTGCCCGGTCTCTTCCTCAGCTCTTGCCCTTCTCGCTCCGTGAAGTGGCTCATGGCGTCCGCTTCTTTCTCCTCCTCTGAGATGATCCTGTTTGGGATGGAGTCAGACCTAGGCTAAAGCTGTACTTGCTGAAAGGACTTGACAAAATTGTCCCTGCTTCCCCACTTCCCCTCTCAGGCTCAGCTGAGATGGTGTCTGGCTCTGTCCCGCAAGCCTGCTCGAGTTTAACTGCATGGAACAGGGGATGGACTCAATAACCCGCCTTCCCTCTGAAACACAAGGCTGGGCATCAACCATCCCACCACAGCAGGTGCAACAGGGGCTCTGCAGAAGGCAGCTCCTCCCCTCTGCCTGCCTGGGTGCCAGGGGAGGAGGGCAGCAGCCCCACTGCAGCATCTGGCTCGCTCATGGGGACACAGTCATCCCCACCCTTTCCCCAGGCATGTGAACTTCTGGTGGGAGCATCTGTTGAGGGGCTGAGGGGAAGGACGAAGGCACAGCTGGGCAGCAGGAGGGTGAGGAAAGCGTCGGCAGGATGGAAGGGGAGAGCTTACCCTTTCGGCTCCTTCTTTTTGATGAAGGAGACGCGGTTGTGGAGGTTTTGCTTGAGCACCTCAGGAATGCCTTTGGGAGCCAAAGGGACAATTGTCGGGGAAGGCAGCAGGCCTGCCAGCGGCCTAGCTCTCTTCTCCCAAGATTTAGGCCCTGACAGTATCCTCGTGCTCCCATGAGGCAGGGAAAAGTTCCTCATGCTGAGAGGACCTTAATAATCCCATTCTCAAAACACAGCGGCCTTGATGCCAGGGGTACCCACTGCCCTAAACCAAGAAGCAGTTATGGGAAGGTAACGGAACCAGCCATGAGATGGTCAAAACAGCAGGTGTGTGGATGCTTGTAGGCACCAAAGGTAAACTAAGGATATTTAGCTCTAAGATATGCTTATCAGAACTCACAAACCAATCAGCGGGGTGTGAGCAGTGTGTGTAAGCAATTAGCAGTCTTTTAGCTGGCCACGTTTGCAGTAACACAGGTATAGAATCTGTGTGGTTTCACCCAAGGAACACCTTCACCTGAAATTCATATTGAATTGTGTGTTGCCCATGGCTGGTCTCCACACACAAAGAGCTGTTTAAAGCCTGTGAGATGCAGCAGACAGGGCCCAGGCTCCTGCCCTGGGCAGGTGTGGGTGGGACGTGGCTCTGAGCGTACAGGTGCGTGTCACACACTGGTGCCCCGTGGCTGCAGGGAGCTGGAGAGGTTGATGGGACGAGGTTTGAGAGCTAGGCATTGGGTGCTGTCCACTGCCCCCAGCCCTGTGGGGGATGACCCAGTGCTCCTGCCCACTGACCTTTGATGCAGAGCTGGGTGAGACGAAGCTCGCTGTCGTGGTCTCGCAGCATGTAGTGGAAATCCTCCCACGTCAGCTCATCCCTGTCCTGAAACCCAGAGGCCCTAAACATGGACTCGGTCACCTGCTCTGCCTGCTCTCTTGACAGGCAGTTGTTGGAGATCTCGATGAAGGACCTGGAGCGAGGAGGGGAGAGGGGAACTTCAGACAACCACAGCTTGAGTCCTTCAAATAACACCAAGCGAAAGCCCAGACCAGTTCTACAGGGGAAATGAGCTCCTAGCTGTGAGCATTGACTCCGTGGGCTCCCCCAGAGCATCCCAGAGGAGTGAAGCACAGGAACTGGGGGCCTGCTTTTGTCTACAGCCATTGTGAAAACATCTAGAGAGATGTGATGTACCTGAGCATCCTCAGAAACTCCTCCTTGGAGAGGAACCCGTTCTCATCAATGTCATACATCCTGAACATCACCTTGGACTTCTCCTCTGGGGACCCTGGAGGGGAGGGAGAGAGGGGAAATCAGAGCAAAATCCTATTTTCATCAGCAAAGGTGTTTTCAAACGTCGTCTTTGAGAGTCTGGACGTGCAGCAGTGAAGTCTCACCCAATTCTGGGAAGACTGGAAGCTCACTGCTGGTCCCAGGCTGAGCAGTGACTGGATGTGAAGAGCATGCCACCCTTCTGTGACTCTCTCAAGTCAAGGTGGGAAATCCGGTAGAGTCACAGAGACACATGTGGGTTATTTGGCAAACTCAGAATGAGCCTTTGCACAGCACTGATTGTCCCAGGAGCTGCTTTGAGTGAACCCAGCATTTTCCACCTCCACCTATGAAACCACGGTCCTTTAGAGGGGATCAGATATGACAGCTGATATGGCTGCTGTCATCTGTTCAAGGACAGGACCAGAAGATGGGG
>JAQOTC010000371.1:3793-14237 GCA_028554615.1 Rallus crepitans
TCTTCCCCTGCTCTTTTCCTTTAAGGAGCAGGCAGCTGCGTGGATCTCGGCCCACAGCCGGGGGGAAACCACGACACCCCCCTTCCCTGAGCTTGTGCAGCCCCTGTGTCTGCAGGTGTCAGCAGCCAGCACGTCGCTGTGAAGGCACGTGGAGAGCCCCATGCTCTGCCCAGAGCAACCCTGAATTAATCCTGGGCTCAGAGGAGATGACGTTGCCTTCCTTCCATTGGAAAAGCTGGGAAGAGCTTGGACACTCCTGATGGCTGAAAACAGGGGAGCAAAGGGGTGCTTGGCTGTGGATAAATGGGTAATTGTAGAGTGAGAGCCAGCCAGGAGCGTGGGGTGCTGCAAGGGCAGCCGGAGTGGGGTGCGGTGCTGGGCCAGAGCAGGGTTGTCTTGCTACTGGGGGTTCCCAGGCACGTGAGCTGCTGTGAAACCAGAGCCTGAAGCTTCAGCCTAGTGACCAGATATCTGTGCTTGCACAAGTGTTCCCTTGGCAGAAGAGCGAGCGTGGCTTGGTAAACAACCAGGCAAGTTGTTTGACTACAGCTGGGCGGAGGGGGAAGAAGATCCTGAAGCTGATTATAGCTTGCTGATTTTTGTCTCTCTTGTTTCCCCTGCAAGAGCTACCTTGGAGGGAAGCCACACGCTGCTTGCAGAGCTCCAGCTGCAGCGCTGGGGCTGTAGAGATGCCCGTGCTTGTTTGTGGATGGAGATGCCAGCCTGGGATGGACAGGGCCATCCCTATTCCCTGGGGATACACTGGGTGGGTTTCTGCTGAGTTCAGCCAGGCATGCCCCTGGAGTGGTAGCTGAAAGCTCAGCCCTCCAGCTGGCTGCTCCAGCTCTTCCATTCTGGCTGTGCTAGGAATGGTCTGTGCTAGGAATGGTCTGTGCTAGGAATGGTCTGTGCTAGGAATGGTCTCGTTTCCTTCTTGATGCTCACAGTTCATGTTCAATCAGAGGCAGCTGCTGCTGCTGGCAGCATCGAAAGCTGCCTTAGGCTGTCAGCTTCCCTTGTGCTATCCACAGTGGGTGATTCAATTAGGTAACTTCTTCCTCCTGCCTCCCTGATGAGGGGTTTAAAAGGCAAAATTTGGGTTCTCTTTCGTTTTCAGCGCTGTCGCTGACCACAGTGCGTGGGGATGGAGTGGAAGGAGAGGCTGGTCTCCCCCCACTGCCACTCCTCCCTTCCTGATCGGGTCCAGCAGGTGGGATGCTGCTGCGACAGGGTCCGTCTCTTCCATCCCACCCAGCGTGTTCCATGATGCTGTTTGCAGTGTCCCTGATGTTGCTGTAGGTATCTATCTAAGCCTTCCCAGAGCTGCTTCTTGTTCTTCTCACCCTCTCTTTCCCACCCCCTCCCCCCCTCCCCCGTGGGGATGCTCTCTGTGTCCTCTCCTTGTCAGGCAAGATGCTGGAGAGCGAGCAGAACCAGAGTCTTCCCAGGAACGCTCTGTGCCATCCTCCCTTGTGGCATGCCTTCATTCCCTCTGCTTGGTTCTCCACCGCAGCTGGGGTGGAGTGAGCCCCTGGAGAAACATTTCTATTTGGCTTTGCCCCGACCCTTTGGAGGTTGTGGCTCTGCTGGGGTCTGAACCAGGAGTGACCTTTCTCTTGGTGCTTCCACTCTGGAAGAAATCAGGCTTCCTGTAGGGAAACCAGGGCCACGCCGTGGCACAGCCATGGGCTGGCTGTTTGCTGCTCCAGTTTCCCTTTCCCATGGGATCCTGTGCTGGGAGCTGCAGTCCAGGGTCAGCTCGGTGCCCATCTTCTCTTTGCAACTTTTCCCTTGGTCTGCACTTGTCAACTTGAGGGCTGTCCAGGAGAGAAGGTGGTTTGGAGGGAAGAGGAGGTGTGAGGAATGGAGGTGGGGTGTAAAACCAGGTGGGGGGTTCTCGGTCTGCTCCCCAATTCCTGCAGCTGTGTGTGTGGGCATGGCTCCAAGCAGCCGTGCCTCTGAGCTGGATTGGAGCTTCAGGAAGAGCTGCCCAACTCCTGGCAGCGCTGTCCCTACCCCTCTGCTGTGCCCATACTCAAAACCAGACCCACAGAACTCTCAAAGCTCACGTCCAGTCCTTACTGGGAAGGCTGGGTGGGGGCATGGTGCTACTGGAGAGGAAGAGGAGGAGAGCAAGCAGCAACCTCGGGATGTTTTCAAAACCATCCGGCTGCAGGATGTGGGGAAAGTGTGAAATGCAGCGCTGCTGCCAGCTGCCCCAGCACGGAGCAGGCGGCCACTCTGCGGGGAGCAGCCCTGGTGTGTGGCTGGGGAGCAGGGGCTGGGTGAAGCACCGGCCAGCACGGGGCCTCTCCCATCCCACAGCACTCCTTCAGCAGAGCCCCATCAGGGAGCTGTGTTCCGTGGCACAGCACCAAGGAACCTCACTGGGAGGTGTCCCAGCAGCCTCAGGATCGCCCGTGGGCAGGGCGTGATCGCAGGTGAGGATGCTCAGCTTCTACAGCTTCAGGACTCAGCCAGCCCTGGGGTTGAATGTCTGCAGGTTCCTGCTTTTCCAAGCATCATATAGGGGGGTTTGGGGTGGGTTGGGCTCCTTGGCAGGGTTTTGGGGATGAGGAGTGAGTTTGTCATGGTCGGCCAGTCCCATCCCTTCGTGTGACCTCGAGCGATGCCATGGGAGTTTTGCCCCACTGCAGAGGCTCTGCCATCCTCTCCAGCTCACTGGGGCAAGGAATGCTTCTCTCTTTTCCTTCTTGATTCTTGTACTTCAGACTTCCTTGCCCATGGGGGAAATGAAACCACAGGGCTTTTTCATGAGCAGCATGGGAGAGCTCAGTCTCCTTCCAGAGAAGAAATAGGGTGAAGGCAGGAGAACATCTCCCCAGCCCCTTGAGCTGGCTGTGGGAGCATGGGGGCTGCTGGGCCTGGCAGGTGGGAGTGACCCTGGCTGTGACGTCCCTTGGTGTGCCACCATAAAGGGGTTCATCTCCCAACTGCTGGAGAAGGTCCCGCTGGCACCCATGGGACACAGAGCGCAGACACTGCAGGGTGGCACCGGCCGGTCCCGCTGCGCAGGGTCCTTTGTCGATCTCTCTGAACTCTTCCCCAGCTCGGTGCATGCAGGCAAACCCCATCTCCCCTCAGCAGCTGGATTTGCCAGGGATTTGGGGATGCGTGAGGACCCTGGGAGAGGGGAGACATGGGCTGGGGAGATGGAGAGTGGGGGGAGGCAGGGGTGGGGCAGAAGAAGTCCTCCCTGATTGTGTTGCCTTGGAGGGGTGGATTTCTGCCCGTCTTTGCCTTGGCAGTTGTGGGAGAAGCCGTTTGTGGTGACTTTCGCAGGGGGGGGCAGCATTCAGGAGGTCCCAGTATCTGGATGGGGCTGATTTGTGCCCTGGGTGCTGGGCGCAGCCAGAGAGACCCAAAGGTCTGTGAGCGGTGGGATCTGAGCATCCCAGATCTCACTGGGGTAGAGTGAGGGGCTGGGCACCGGTGCCCCAAAGCATCAGGGGACATCTCAAGGTGTGTCTGGGGACATGTTCACCCTCTGCTCGGGATGACACGGGGACAGCACCTTCTTTCCCAGCGGGAAGCGCATCTCTTGGCTCCCGCTGTGCTGGGCACTGCAGGCAGGTGGGGGGCTTAGGGGGGGAACGGTGGGAATTGGTGCCGTGCAGGGAAGGGTGCCACCCAGCCACTGGCTTCCCTCCAGCCCCACGTGGCTCTGTGGGTGAGAAACACCCCCGGGGTGAGCAGCTCAGCTGCCTGAAAGCCTTGCAGGGGTTCTGCTGCTGTGGGAGCTGGGGTGCCGGGGTTGTGCCCAGGGCTGCTTGTCCCATGGAGAGCCAGGAGCTGTGTGACGGCAGGGGTTGGTTCCCCAGGCACCCCCCTTCCCCAGTCCACCCAGCCCCACGGTTCCTCCTTGCTGGGGAGCTGTTTGTGAGTGCATGACCCTGGTTGTAAGTGCTGAGATCAGTAAGCCAAGCTGCCCGGCCGCGCTCTCTGCCTCCATGTGACTGCAGTTTCCGTTCGCTCCTTCCGCAAAGGCTAAATTAGTGCTAAGTGAGAAAGTGGGTGGGAGAGAAGCCCGGTGGGTCTCACCTACCCCTGGGCACCAGGAGCCCCCTGGGCACCAGGAGCCCCCCTGAGCGCAGCCAGAGGGGCCTCCGGCCGCAGGATGAGCTGCAGCAAAGCCCCACGCGGTGAGTCTCTGCCCCCCCAAAACCTTCGCCCGGGGTGGGGGAGGGAAACCAAAACCACTGGGGGTTTTTGGGGAGCCACCCTCACCCCGCTGAAGAGCCCAGCAGCCGTGCCTGGCTATTGCCCACGCTCGCGAGGGCTGCGGCTGCCAGGGCTGGGGTGCAGCGTGGGGAGCACCCCAGGGCACTCGGAGACCTCTAGCATGTGGGCTCCTCCGTGGGACTGTGGGCAGAGGTTTCTTGCTGCCTGCTCGCCCTGGGCAGGGGCAGGCGCCATCCCTGCGGCCCCAGGGGCAGTGCGGGGGCTCGGAGGCTCTTCCCATGTTGGGGGAGGCCAAGGTTGGGTGGAAAAGAAAGGATTGAGCTGGGTGGAGGGAAAGTGTGAGCTTCTGCACAGGGGTTCAGGGGTGTCTGGAGCCAAAGGTTCCCTCACCCCCTCTTTTTGTGGGTGCAGTGAGGCTGTGTGAGGGTCCCTCTGCTGCCACCCTGCCTGGGTGTGAGGCACGGCTGGAGAATGAAGGCTTGGGAGGGCGCAAGGTGCTGTGCCTCAGCTCCAGCCCGTGGGAGGGGGCTTCCTCTCCATCCCCACCAGAGTCAGGAACGCCGCTTTGGTAAGACGATGCTTGGTAAGGCCTCCATGCTTTGGTAAGGCCTGCCCTTTGGTAAGGCCTGCCCTTTGGTAAGGCATCCATGCTTTTGGCTATCCCAAGGAATGAGACAACCTAGTGAGTGCCTCTGCTCCCTCTGTGCTGCCAGGCTCTGTGTGCCCAGGCTGCCAAAAATAACCCACTGTTTCTTCTTCAAGCCCCAGCAGTTATGAAAACGCCGCTTGCCGAGGCCTGGCCGGGCCCTCACTGCTCATTTGCCTGAGGTTCAGCTTTTCCCCTGATGCAAATGCCGTCAGCTCCGGTTCCACCAAGTTAGTAAGGGGCACCTCGTGCTGGAAAGCCTCCTCTTGCCCAGGGAGGACACTCTGGCAGGGGAGGGGGCTGGAGGGACCTCGGCCGTGGCCGGGTGGGTGTCCCCCCAGGGAGCGTTTGGCTCTGGAGAGGGGGATGTGAGCGCTGCCAGTGGGAGCTGTGCTGGGGGGTGGCAGTTCAGTGGTGTTCAGGAGTAGCTGTGCAGCAGCGACGGGGCCTTTCCCATGTGCGGGGCCCGGCCTGTCGCTCCCCATCCCATCTCTTCCCCTGCACCCCCCGGTCTCCTCGGTGGGTCCCCGGGTGGGCTCCTGCCAGGGCAGGCAGGCTGGTGCCAGGGCTCCTTGCTTGTTTCTTTGTGGCCAGCTTGCCCAGGTCTTGTGGGACACGGTGGCCACTGCTGTGGCCTTTTAGGAGCTCATCGCTTCTGGGTGCTCCTGGGGGCAGGCAGCAGATCGCCGGTGCAGTGATGGGCTCCCTGGGAAGACCTTTCAAGACGAGCTGCCCGCAGCTTTGGACCTTCTCAGCTCTGTCTGTGTCTTTGCAGGAGTGCTGCTGCTGAGATGGAGGCCCCGCTCCCCGGTCTCTCCCTGCTTCTGGTCCTCCTGGCAGCGGGATGGGGAAGCGGGGCGGTCGCAGCCTGGGCAACATCTCCTGGTGGCTGTGAGCTCGTAAGTCTCTCTTGCAAACCCTCACTGCTTGGTCGTGCCCTGCAAAGCCCAGGGGCCTCTGCATTGCCCTGCAAAGCCCAGGGGCCTCTGCATTGCCAGACCTTCCCTCTCCCAGTTGCAGGAGCGGACCGGGGTGCCAAAACCCTAACTATGGAGCCACCTTCTCCATCTTCACTCTGCTCCCCAAACTTCCCCCTCCTCACCTCCCCCCCACGTCCCACCTCTCAGGGCGGTGTTACATGATGCTCCTTGCTTCAGGTACACAGCACCATGGACTGCACCAGGAGATGGTTGGGCTCTGTCCCAGGAAATCTTCGAGGTGATACCGAGGAGCTGTTGCTTGATGAGAACACTATCCAGGTACTGGGAAACACCTCTCTGCTCTCGTACCACCAGCTGCGGCATCTCAGCTTGACCAAGAACCGTCTGGAGCTCATCGAGCCCAGCACCTTCCTCAGCAGCCAGGGCCTCCACGTGCTCTCCCTGGCAGACAACCTCCTCTTCACCAACTACTCGTTGACAGCAGCTGCTTTTTCTGCTCTGCCCGCCTTGAGGATGCTGGATCTAGCTGGGAACCGCCTCACTGAGGACATGGTATCTGTTTTGGTCTGGAACCTGTCCTCCTTGGAGTCCTTGTCTGTGGCCAGGAACATCATCATGAGGCTGGACTCGTCCGTCTTCACGAACCTGACGCAGCTTTTGGAGCTGAACCTGGAGAAGAACTACATCTTTGAGATTGACCAAGCTTTTGAAGGGCTGCAGAAGCTGCAAAGGCTCAACATAGCTTACAACTACCTCCCCTGCGTGGTAGAGTTCGGCCTCACCCAGCTCAGGGTGCTCAACGTCAGCAACAACATCATCGAGTGGTTTCTGGCCCTGGAAAGCGATGACCTCTTTGAGCTGGAAGTGCTGGACCTGTCCCACAATCACCTTCTCTTCTTCCCCGTGCTGCCCAGGCAGAGCAAGCTGCGCTCCCTGCTGCTGAAGGACAATGAGATGAGCTTCTACCAGCGCCTCCCCAACGGCACGTCCCTGGCAGACGTCACGGTGCAGTTCCTGCTCATTGACGGCAACACCACCACCATCACCACGGTCAGCCTCTGGGACGAGATCTGCCACAGCAACCTCTCCTCCCTGCGCCTCCTGGACATGAGCCAGAACCAGGTCTGGTACCTGCCGGAGGGCTTGCTGTCCCAGATGCCCTCCCTGACCCACCTGAAGCTCAACCAGAACTGCCTGGAGACCTTTCACCTGTCGGAGGGGGGTCCCTTGCCCATGCTGACGGAGCTCGACCTCAGCCAGAACCAGCTGGTGGAGCTGGGGGCAGAGGCGGGCGCTGGGGACGTCCTCCCCAGCCTGCAGCTCTTCAACCTCAGCACCAACAGGCTGCGGGTGCTTCCCCCTGGGCTCTTCACCTACACCAGGAAGATCACTACCGTGGACCTCAGCCACAATCGGGTTGACCTCTGTCCCCAGCCAGCCATTGCAGGCCAGGTGGAACGCGCCCCGTGCGTGGACATCAGGGGTGTGGAGACCTTGACCCATCTCTCCTTGGCCGGCTGTGGTCTGCGGGGACTGAGCGGCCACCCCTTCCAGGGGACGTCGCTGATGCATTTGGACCTCTCTGACAACCGTCGCGCTCTGTCTGGAGGCCTGGGGTGGCTGCAGGACCTGGCTCTGACGCTGCGGGTGTTGTCTCTGAGGAACACCAGCCTCTCCTCCGCTGCGCTGGACTTCTCCGCCTTTAACGCCCTGGTGCGCTTGGACCTGTCCGGGAACACCCTGAGCGCCTTCCCCGCCTCACTGGGCCTCCTCAAGCTGCACAGCCTGGACCTGCGGGGCAACGGGCTCCCGGCCCTGCCGCCGGACGTGGCGCTGCTGCCGCTGGGGAGGAGCCTGCGGGAGCTCTACCTCAGCCAGAACCCCTACAACTGCTGCACGCTGGGCTGGTGGGACGCGCTGCAGGGCGTTGAGGGGCTGCGCATCCCCGACCGGCAGGAGGTGACCTGCAGCTTCGCCTCCGACACGCTGAGCCCCGGGGCGCTGCCCGAGCCCGTCCGGTGGAGCTGCCGCTGGCAGACAGCCGACCTGGCCCTCCTCTACCTGGTGCTGGCTCTGCCCACCTGCCTGACGCTGCTGGTGGCCTTCGCCATCATCTTCCTCACGCTCAAGCAAAAGCTGCTGAAAATGGTGAAAAGCCGGTGTGGGATGTCCAGCCCTTACTGACAGCTGAGGAGGAGGAGGAGGAGGAAGAGCTCAGGAAGGGTGTATGCAAGCAGGTTGTCAGGAGTACAGGTGGTTATTGCTCCGAGGTGGGTGAGATGGAGACTTGCTGGCTGGAGGACCAGGGCATGCCAGGAGAGCTGCTGCTCCTGCTATGGATGCCCTAAGTGTGCTCAAACGAGTCATGGCCAGTGATGGAGCCTGGGGCCAGGCTGGGCCATCCCCAAGGGACGCAGAAACCTTCAGCTGGTGTTGGTGAGAGCCAAGCAGACAGGACAGTGACCACCTTTAGCCAAGGGGGCACAGACAGTTGCCCACCATGAGCTGGCTTTTGCCCACATTCAGGAAGTTCCTTCTATTTATTCATCCCCACAGCCCACCCTCTGCTGCAAAACCTCCTCCAGCTCTGCAGCCGGGCTCCATGGATCGCCCCAGGCTGGAGCAAGCCTCACCTGGGTGCTGCAGAGGAGGGTCTCCATGGCTGCGGCCTCCTTCCTGCTCTTGGCCTGCACCACAAATGCTTGGGCAGCGCTGGGTATGCGCCTCTGTGTGTGTGTTGATAAGACAGGCTGCTGTGTGTGTGTTGATAAGACAGGCGTGCTCAGCAGGGCTGAGGAACAGGTTCTGGGGTGTCACTGCTCAGGCAGGTCACGATTGTGGCTACAGGACCCCACTACACGTAGCCCGAGCTGTGATGATGTAAAATACCAACTAAAAGGCTCAAGGATAAATCCTATCAGCAGGAGTATTTGCTCATCCATTTATTCTCCTCCAGCAAGCGCTGGATGAAGCAGATGTGAAGGAGCTGAAGAAGAGAAAGGCTTCCTCCTGGTTGTGCAAGGCCTGCTCTTGTGGGCTGGCTGGGGGTTTCCTCCAGCCAGGCCCTGGCGCAGCGTGGGGTGGTTCTGCCACCCTAGCAGCACTACCTGGGGAAGTGCAGCTTTGTTCCTGGGGGCACTGGGTGGGGTGGGGTAGGGGGGGGGAGGGAAATGGGAAGCACTGGTGGCTTGTGCCAAAAGCTCTCTGCTTGAGAACCAGAGCAGCCGCTGCCCTGCGATGCCGGCGGGGTGTCTCCAGTAAAAGGTGTGTCTGGGTTTGATGGGAAGGTGGGGAAGCAAATGGTGGTGCTGGAATGGGCTTCCTTGGAGGTCTGAGCTTGCCTGGACCCAGCAGAGCTCAGTGGGGTCATGCAAGGTGCACTGGGGGCTCGAGCGCCGCAGCCAGCCCCGCTGTCACTCACCCTGACACCCCGGGTTGTGTCCTGGGGGGGTGGTGGAGGGGCATGCCTGAGGCTGGCATGGGGCTGGCAGTGATGCCAGGGCTGGCAGCAGGGCAGCAGCATCCCCAGCACCCCAGGGATGGGGTTGAGGACTGAGGTCACTGGTGAGCCTTGTGTGGCCGGCTGCTGTGCTGGGCTGGAGGAAATGGTGTAGGTCAGGTTGTGCTGGCCCAGGCAGCAGCCCTGCTCTGGGAACCCAGCTCAGAATCCAAATCCCCCTCAGAAAACAGCTTCTCTCTGGCCCTATTTAGACCAAACCAGCCAAAACCAAAGCAGGCCTCAGCTGGGGAATCCCTCAAGCTACTTCAGCTGTTCTGCCCTGTAAGCTGCACGCCCAGGGGACAGCGGTGGCCTAGAAGTCCCTGCAGTGTCCTGCAGTGGGTCTGCAGCGACAGCAGGGGCTGCAGCCACGCTGGCAGGGTGCCCCTGAGAGCACCCTACTCCCAGGGCCACTTCTACCCCCACTGTGAGTGCTGGGTCCGGCCTTGGAGGATGGATGTGTGCTCATCCTCCACTGCCACAGCCACTGCTGCTTCTGCTTTTGGCAGGGGATGTGGAGTGCACACAGGTGGGGACCCAGGTGCCCGTCACTGTGTGGGACACTGGTAAAAAGTGGGTGTTCCTGCTCCTCTTGAGCCAAGGTGGGGGATACTCAGCTCTCCACCCTCACAGGAGGGGGTAGCAGCTTTCCCCAGGCACGGGGGAACGGTGCTGGGACCTGCAAGGCAGGGAGATGAGCTCCCACTCTAAGAGCGGCTGGTGTCCTTACAGAGTTGCTGTTTGTCACCTCTGCAGGGTCATGGAGAACAGGGGAGGTCCAGAAAGACATCCTGGGGAGCAACAGGACTGTCACCTCATGCTGGGAAAGCCATGGAGTGTTCCATCTTGAGTGAGCTGTGGCAGCAGGGGTGAAGCTTTTCTTTAACCCTAAAGCCACTCTCAGCCTTTGTCACCTCCTCCCATACCCCCTTTTTTTTCCCCAGACAATTTAAAGCCTGTTTTCCAGGATGGAGACTTACTGAGAAAGCATCACTTGGCAGGACAGGGAAGCAAAATGCTTCATCAATTTGAAATCACTGTGGTTTCCAAAGTACCTTCATGACTAATTAACTTTCTAGATTGGCTGTTTCCTTAACACAAGGCTTTGTATTTGCCTAAGCTGGAGATTGAAGCATTGCTCAGGAACTGTGAGGA
>JAQOTC010000372.1:0-10793 GCA_028554615.1 Rallus crepitans
CCCAGCCCAGGGGCACAATCCCTGCCCTGGCCCTGTGGCCACGCTGGCTCTGACCCAAGCCAGGATGCCCTTGGCCTGCTTGGCCACCTGGCCTGGAGATATCTCCACCTGTGGTCACCTGCATCCCTGGGTGGCCCCCAAACCCAGGGGCACCCCCTGTGCTGGGGCAGAGTGTGGGTCAGGGCTGGGGACGTACCCTCCGGTGGGCACCAGCGGCTGGAACTTCCACTGATCCTCCTCACCATCGAAGTACAGGCGGTTCATGATCTTGTTCTTCTCTTCTGGTGGGATGAAGTTCTCGATGATCAGGTACCTGAGCGAGTGGCCGGCCGAGGGAGAGAGGGGAGCAGAGAGGAAGAGGAAGAGGGAGGAGTTAATGGGGTGAGTGATGGGGAACAGGTCGGACGGGAGAGGAAAGGGGATGTCAGGAAGAGAGGGAGACACCGGGAAGTGGGAACACATCCAGGTGGGAGCAGAGGAGTCGGAGCAACTGATCCAGCTGCTGGAGAGGCAGGAGAGGGAGGCAGAGCGGGCGCTGGGGTGGCACAGCCCCGGCTCCGTGCCTGCCCGCTCCCCTGCTGCCCGAGCAGGGGCTGTGGGGAGGCTGGAGGATGCGAAGGACCCCGGGGGCAGTTTTCCCACTCCTCTGGGGACAGGAGATCAGAGGGATGCAGCACGCTGCTCCCACGAAGGGATCAGCCCCACGGCGCGATGCGGTGACCCCCCTGCTGAGGGCACAACACGCCCCTTGGAAGGTGGGGAGCACTCGGCCTGTCAGGGGGCTCTAAGGGTGCCAGTGCCACTGCCAAGCCCAACCCCGGCACAGCGCTGCACCAGCAGCTGCATCTGGGGCTCTGTGCACCCCAGCTCGGCTCTCTGCACCCCAATTCTGCTCTGTACACCCCAGCTCTGCCCCACACACCCCAATCCTGCCCCACGCACCCCAACCCTGCCCCGTGCACCCCAGGGCCACTCCACACAGCCCAGCTCCGCTACATGCACACAGCTCGGCTCTGCGCACCCCAGCTTTGCTCTCTGAACCCAAATTCTGCTCTGTACACCTCAGCTCTGCCCCACACACCCCAAGTCTCTCCACACAGCCCAGCTCCACTACATGCACACAGCTCCACTCTACACACCCCAGCTCGGCTCTCTGCACCCCAGTTCTGCTCTGTACACCCCGGCTCTGCCCCACACACCCCAATCCTGCTCCACACACCCCAAGTCTCTCCACACAGCCCAGCTCCACTACATGCACACAGCTCAGCTCTCCACACCCCAGCTCGGCTCTCTGCACCCCAATTCTGCTCTGTAAACCCCAGCTCTGCCCCACACACTCCAATTCTGCCCTGTGCACCCCAGGGCCACTCCACACAGCCCAGCTCCACTATATGCACCCCAGCTCAGCTCTGCACACCCCAGCTCAGCAATATGCACCCCAATTCTGCTCTGTACTCCCCAGCTCTGTCCTGTGCACCCCAAGTCTCTCCACACAGCCCAGCTCCACTACATGCACCCAGCTCCCCTCTCTGCACCCCAGCTTTGCTCTCTGAACCCAAATTCTGCTCTGTACACCCCAGCTCTGCCCCACACACCCCAATCCTGCCCGGGCACCCAAATCCTGCCCCGGGCACCCCAAGTCTCTCCACACAGCCCAGCTCCATTACGCACACCCAGCTCGGCTCTGTGCACCCCAGCTTTGCTCTCTGAACCCCAATTCTGCTCTGTACACCCCAGGGCCACTCCACACAGCCCTGCTCCATTACGGGCCCCCAGCTCAGCTCTGTGCCCCCCACCTTTGCTCTCTGCACCCCGACCCTGCCCCGCACGGCTCCCCCCGGGGTGCAGGGGACACACCAGCACCTACTTGAGCTTCAGCTCCCGGGTCTGCTCGTTCTGGGCCTCCTCCAGGTCCTGGCGCACGCGGATGTACTCGTCGTGCTGGTCCTGGATCTCAGCCTTCACAGCCTGCAGCTTGGCGTAGAGCTGGGGAGGGGAGGGGGGGACAGCAGCCCCTCAGCACCACGGCTCGGGGGCCGCAGGGCTGGGTGTTGTGTGTGTCTCCCCCCCCACCCCATCCCCAGCCTGCCCCGCTCTCACCTTCTTCAGCTTCTTGGTCTTGATCTCCACCTCCTGCTGCAGGGAGGTGAAGGTCTCCCGCAGCTCCATGGTCTCCTCGTCCCGCAGCAGCATCTCCTGCTGCATCTCCCGCTCCCGGCGCTTCTGCAGGGCAGGGGCAACGCTCAGAGGTGGGATGGGGAACAGGACCTGCCCCCCCTCACCCTGGGACACCCCCCATGAGCTGGGTGAGCCCCCCACGCCGTTACCTGCTCGGCTATCTCCTGCCGCTTCAGCTCCAGCATCTTCTGCTGCTCGTTGGTGTGGTCCACGATGGTCCTGCCGCCGATGAGCAGCTTGCTCTCCATCGCCTGGGGGGCAGGGAGGGGCGGGGGTCAGAGTGTGGCTGGGACACCCCCATGCCCAGCTCCAGGGATGCCGGAGCTTCCGCAGCAGCCCTGGTCCCCAGCTGATGGGGAGGGGGCTGCATGAGGACACCGCTGAGCTTGGGGCTGGCTGCTGGGCACAACAGGAGGAGCAGGCGCTGTGCCCCCTCGGCAGGGACGTGGCCCAGGCCTGGGATGTTTGGGGTCCCTCCTTCCCCTGGGTGCTGGCAGCAGGGACCCATCCCCAGCCAAGCTGCACCAAGCCAGGGGGACTCTGTCTGTGGCTGTGTTTCCATGCCAGGGCATCAGCGGGGCAGGGGAGGGGATGGGAGGGGAGGGGGTGCCACCCGGTGCCCCCCAGGGCTGTGGCACATGAGCAGGGATGGATCCAGATGTCCCCACAGCACCACACATGGCTTTAAAAATCAATCTCCCCAGCACAGCAGCAGTGCAGGCAGCCACTGTCCATCTGTCTGTCTGTCCCCTCGCTGGGTGTCCCTGCCAGATGCTGACCCTGCCACCCCCTTGCCCAGGGTGTGTCCTCGGGGTCCCTCTGCACCCCTCCATCCCTGCTCTTTGCCACGCTGCTCCACACTGGGGTGCACAGCCCCTAGGGTGCTGCCTCTAGCCCCCCACCCCAGACCTCACACAGGGATCCCCCCATCCTGGCCACGCTGCCTTGGGCTGGGTGCCACCAGCCAAGGACTGGCTTGCCCTTGGTGCAGCAGTGGGGCTGAGACCCCCAGGGCAGCCCCTCCTCCTGCCCAGCCCCATGCCATCCCGGGGCAGCCAGGCTGGGGGCACAGGGGGTAGTGAGCTACAGCCCCTCTCCCATCGCCCCCAGGATTAGGGGGCTTCTCAGGGCTGGTGCTTTCTCCCCACTGACGCGTCTCTGGTCTGAAGATGATTCCCAATCGCCTTTACGCGGGGCCGGATTGGCACTAAGCCTCTCACCAGGGCTCATCTCCAGCACCCAAATAACTTCCCTGGCACTTTCCCACCCCTGACCCCGGCCAAGGCACCCCAGAGCCTCGGGCAAAGGGCCCGGAGAGGCAGGACCCAGCACCCAGCACCCCAGGAGAGGTTCCCCCACTGCCGGCTGCTTGCCATGACCCCAGCCCCTGGGCACTGGGGTGCACATCTGTGTGCCAGGCTGCACATCTGGGCACCAGGGTGGGCTGACCCCTGCCTCTCCATGTGTCCCAGCTGGATGGTGGGGCCGGGCCCCAGCTGTGCCGATCGCTGGAGTGTGACAGTGATGCAGGGTGCATCCTGCGTCACCCACCTGTGCAGGGGGTACCCCGCATCCCCTGCTCCCCACAGCCACCATGGGGTGGTTAACAGCAAGCACCAGCACCAGGAAGCCACCCTGTGCCCCCCAGGCAGGCACACAGGAGGGTGAGCATCGCTCTGCCCCTCCAGAGCTGGCACAGGGGTGACATTTACCTGCTGGGGTGACACCTCACCAGTACAATGGGCCCGGCCGGGAGGGTCCCGGTGTGCAGAATGGCTCCAAACCCAGTGGAGGGGCCATGGCATCACCCCACCTCTGGCTCTGCCTTGTCACTCAGCAGCTGCAGGACAGGCAGTGGCCCTGAGCCAGCAGCACCGGAGAGCACGGGACGGCTGCCAGTGACAACCTGCGCTGCTCTGTGGGGGTGGCAGTGGGGGGACACCAGCTCTGGGGGTCCCACCTCCACACCCAGCATCCTGCTGGGCCAGGACACGGGCCGTGGGATGTCTGCCATGCCATGTCATGCCAGCTGGTGACCGGTGTCCCCTGCGTGGCTCTGGCCCAGCAGCACATCCCAGCGTGAGCCCGCGGGTCTCTGTGCCACCATCCAGCCACGGTCACACATCCCTGGGGACAGCCACACACCCCTGGGGCCACAGAAACCACAGCTCTGGCTGGGGAGGAGGGCAGGGGAGCAGCCCCCTGCTCAGCCCTCCAAACCCCAGGCAGGGACTGACACCCCCAGCATGTCCCCCAGCTCCGTGCCAGCTCTCACTGCTGTGGTGACCGGGGCTGTGCCAGAGCATGACGCGGCGGGTCAGCGTGTGCTGGGGACCCTCATCCCAGCCCCGTGCTCACACTGGCCCCACAGCAGCCCTGGGCAGGCAGGAGGGGGTCAGGATCCCCCAGCCCCACCGGGGACAGGAGCAGGGCTGGGGGGGAGATTGTGCTGCGGCCCCGGACCCCCCAGCACAGCTGCCAGGGCTGGGCTGGGGCTACCACATCCCCTCTTGTGCTCAGCCTCACAGCCCTGAGCATCACTGAGCCACTGCCCTGGAGGGTGCTGGTAATGTGCCCCCACCCGCCCCGCTCTGGCTGGGGGTGCCAGGAAGGATTTGGGGTGGGGAGGGGGAGCGAGGGTCCCTGCAGAGCTGCCAGGCCCTGCCTGCAGCCCCACAGCCCTGCCCGTCCCCAGCAGAGCTCCCCAGGCTGGGTAGGAGCCGTGGGGCCGGGCAGGGCTGTGGGGCAGCGGGGGGTTGGCGGGGGGCAGTGGGGATGCTGAGCACCCGGCCCTGGCCCTGGGCGTGTTCCTGGGGCCACCGGGGCTGAATCTGCAGCATCACTCCTGCTCCCCGCCACGAGCTGCTTTGTTGTGCTGAGCACGGCACGCTCATGCCACCAGTGACCCGCTGCCCCCGCTGCCCTTCCCACCCCGCACCCTCCAGAGCTCCTGCATCAGGTCCTCATCCAGGCCCCTGTCTGAGGGCCACCCCACCAACCCACCACTGCACGGGAGGGAGCGTGGGGCTGTCCTCAGGCACTCACCCTGCCCAGGACCCCCCACCACCACCACCCCGAGAGCCCCACGAGCGGCTGGGGGCAGGGCAGGTCTCCCCCTCCTCACAACAGCGCGTGGTGACACGTGTACCTTGTACTTGGTGGCCAGCAGCTCCGTGGCCTCCTGCTCCTTCCGCAGGTCCTCGATCATCTTCTCCTTCTCCTGCAGCAGCTTCTGCTTCTCCTCGCTCACCAGGCTGTGGTCATCCTGGATGGCCGCCTTCTCCTCCTCCAGCCTCTCCTTCTGCTCCTTCAGGTAGTTCTCCATGTTCTTCTCCAGCCCATCCTCGTTGTCCTCCTCCCCTTCGTTCTCCGTGGCGCTCTCGCCATCGGCCGCCTTCTTCCTCCGGCTGCTCCTTCTCCTCTTCTTGCCCAGCATCCCCCTCTTCTCCAGCTGGGCCTTCAGCCGGACGATCTCCTCCTGGAACTCCCTCAGCAGGGTGTCCTTGGGGTCCTCGTTCACCCGGGGCTTGTTCTTGATGTTCTTGGCCCTGTTGGCGAACCGGAGGGTGGAGAGGCTCTCCTCGTAGCTGTGGGAGGCCGGGCCCAAGGTGGCCACCATGATGGTCTTGGCGTTGCCCCCGAGGGAGTCCTGGAGCAGGCGGGTCAGCTTGGAGTCCCGGTAAGGGATGTGGGTGCTCTTGCCGTCCACCAGAGCGGAGATGACGTTGCCCAGGGCGGAGAGGGAGAGGTTGATCTTGGAGGCTTCCTTGGGGCGCTCTCCCTGGGGCCCCGTTTTGCTCTGGCGCTCGCTGCCGGCCAGGTCCACCAGGTTGAGCTTGCCCACGCGGATGTGCTCCTGGCCGTCCGGCCCCGCCTCGCTGCACTCCACGGTGATGAGGAAGATGGCGTGGGAGCGGGAGCTGCGCTCGTTCATGTTGGTGCTGCCCACCGAGCGCGTCTGGCTCCCCAGGTTCATCACGTGCTCGATCTCCTTGACGTTCTTGGTGACGAAGGAGGAGAGGTCCTTGATGTACACCCCCGTCTCGGGGTTCTCCTTCAGCTCCAGCTTCTTGCTCTGGTCCTTGGCGAGGAGGTCCCGGATCTCCTCCTGGTAGATCTCCAGGTACGACGCCCTCACCAGGTACTGCTGGTTCTGGGAGCGGGAGATGTGGGTGAAGATGTGCTCGAAGGAGATGGGGATGATGCCCCGCTTCTCCGGCTCCGTCCAGGCGCCCTGCATGGTGTAGGTCTTGCCGGTGCCGGTCTGGCCGTAGGCGAAGATGGTGCCGTTGAAGCCCTGCAGCACCGAGTCTATCAGGGGCCGCACCGTCTCGTCGTACAGGTCGGCCTGCTTGGAGCTGGCGTCGTACACGGCGTCGAAGGTGAAGGTCTTGGGCAGCTCCCCCGGCGAGGCGCGGGGGTTCCGGATGCTCACCTGGCCCAGCTTCACGTCCAGCTCCAGGACGCGCTCGTAGCCCGCCGCCTCCTCCTTCCTGCTCATGGGCCGGCACCGCGCCACCACCTTCAGCGCCTCGCAGCCGCTGCGGGACTTACCGGCCATGGCGGCGGCGGGCGGGGCCGGGCGCGGCGGCGGCGGCGGCGGCGGCACCGGGTTGGGGTGCGGAAGGAGGTGGGGGGGGTGAGGGGAGATGGGGGCAGCAGCCGGGGCGGGAGGGGAAAGGGAAGAGAAGGGGCGGGGGGCGCAGCTCAGCCGCGCCGCCCCCGCAGCATCCCCCGGGCCGGAGCCGGGGCCGGGGCCGGGCGGGGGCAGCGGAGGGTGCGCGGGGCCGGGGGGCGGCGGGGGGGCCCCGCCGGGCGCTCGCTCATGGCAGCGCGGCCGCTGCGCCCCGCCCGTGTGCGGGGCCGGGCAGGGCGGGCGGGGCTGCCGCGGGCGGCTGATTCGCTGCCGCCCCGCACACACGGCCGCGCACACGCAGGGACGCGCCGCCCGCCCCGGCCACGGCTCCCCCCACCCCCCCCCGCCCCATCCCCGCCCGGGCACGCCGGGAGCTGTAGTCCCGCCTTTGTGCGGCGCCGGAGGGCGGGGGGGGGGGACACGGGGCTGGGCCGCGGGGGCGGGACGCGGGCAAAGGATGCGGGGGGTGGAGGGGGACGGGGTGCAAGATGGAGAACTGGGGTGCGGGGCTGGGAAGCGGGATGCAGAATGGGATGCAGGGCTGGGATGCTGGGCTGGGATGCAGGATGCAGGATGCAGGGCTGGGATCCAGGATGCAGGGCTGGGATGCTGAGTTGGGATGCAGGGCTGGGATGCAGGATGCAGGGCTGGGATGCTGGGTTGGGATGCAGGATTCTGGGCTGGGATGCAGGATGCAGAATGGGATGCAGGGCTGGGATGCTGGGCTGGGGTGTGGGATGCAGAATGGGATGCAGGGCTGGGATGCTGGGTTGGGATGCAGGATGCAGAATGGGATGCAGGGCTGGGATGCTGGGCTGGGATGCAGGATGCAGGGTTGGGATGTGGGATGCAGGACTGGGATGCTGAATGAAGGGTGCAGGATATGAGATGCAGGATGCAGGATTGGGATGTGGGATGCAGGACTGGGATGCTGATTAAAGGGCGCCAGATGTGAGATGCAGGATGGGGATGTAGAGTGCACAGCTGGGATGCAGGGTGCAGGGTTGGGATGCAGGGTGCAGGATGTGGGATGCAGATTGAGATGCAGGATTCAGGGCTGGGATATGGGTGCAGGGTGAAGGATTGGGGTGAAGAATGTAAGGGGCAGGATGTGAAATACAGGGTGCAGGACTAGGATGTGGGGTCCAGGATGGAGGACTGAGATGCCTGATGGAGGGTACAGGATGTGGAGTGTGGGTTCAGCACTGGGATGCGGGATGCAGGAGCCAGGATGTGTGTGAGGGAGGCGGTGTCAGTTGGTGGGATGCAGGATGCAGGGCACACGATGTGGGGTACAGGGCTGGGATGTGGGTACAGGATGCAGGGTACACGATGTGGGGTGCAGGGCTGGGGTGCAGGGTGCATGCTGTGTGCAGGATTGGGGTGCAGGGCGCAGGCAGGAGCGGGCAGGCAGAGGTGCTCAGCCCTAGCACCCCTCCTTGAGCCCAGCAGCCAGAACAGGGACACCTCCCCCAGCCCATCTGCGGGGTGAGGGCAGCGTTCTCCCCCCACCCCCAGCTCCCTGCGGTGTTTGGGGGTGCCTGGGCTGCCCCTCCCGCAGCAAACCCCAAGCTCCCGGCCCCGGGGCTCAGCCCGGTCCCTCTGCCAGCCCCACACGGGCTCGTTTGCAGCCGGGTGGGAATCGTCCCGGCGCCGGGCCGGAGAGGCAGCCGGGGGCTTCGCAGGGAGATTAAACATCCTCCTGCCTAATCGAGTCTCAGCAGCCGCCCATCCCCCGGAAACAGAGATTATCCCATAATTAATTAATTAGGGCATTTGCCGCCATAGGCAGGGCTGCCAGGCACAATCCCAGCCCTCTGTCTCCAGGAGGAGGAGGGGGGAGGCGGGGGGCGGAAGGGGACACGCAGGGTCCCCTCCCCGAAGGCACAGCCCCGGCGCAGAGGGGGATGGAGGCGTTAGGGAGGGATGGAGGGGGGTGGGAGAGGGATGCGGGGCACGGAGGGGGGGGTGGAGAGGGGGTGGCAGTGGCATGGGGGGGACAATGGAGTGGGAATCTCCCCGGGGGTGAGGGGGGAGTGGAGAGGGGCTGGTGGGGGATGGAAGCGGCAGTGGAGGGGATGATGGATGCAGCGGTGATGGAGGGGGGATGGGAGGAGATGATGGAGGAGAATGGAAGGGAGATGGAGGGGATGGAGGGGGATGAGGGGACTGGGGGGATGGAGGGGCAATGGTGGCATGGAAGGGGGTGGTGGGGGGATGGGATGGGTGCAATGAGGAGGATAGTGGGGTCTGTGGAGGGTGAGACTGCTGGGGCTGGGCTGCCCCCAGGGCGAGGACAGGGCACCGTGGGACTGGGGCTCCCCCCACACCACCCTCAGAGTGGGGCCGGGCAGCACCGTACCCCAGTGGGGTCCTGGGGGTCCCACCATGGCTGTGAGGCCACTTGTCCCCACGGGCACTTGGAGCAGCCCCTGGATCCATGTACTCCCTTGCCTCAGCCTCCATCAGCACCCAGCACTGCCCCATGGCACCGCCCCACAGCACTGCCCAATGGCACCGCCCCATGGCACTGCCCCATGGCACTCCCTATGGCACTGCCCCATGGCACCACCCCATGGCACTGCCCTATGGCACCACCCCATGGCACCACCCCATGGCACTGCCTATGGCACTGCCCTATAGCACTCCCTATGGCACCACCCCACAGCACTGCCCCCCAGCACTGCCCCTCAGCACTACCCCATGGCTCTGCCCCATGGCTCTGCCCCATGGCACCCCTGCAGCCTCCGGGGACGATGCCAGGCAGGACAGGGGTCTGCACCAGGGCCCCCTGCCCTGGCCCAGGGAGGGGTCTGTTCACAGGGCCACGGCTGTCAGGTGGGGGTCTGACCCCCCCCAGGGCTGGCACAGGTCTGACTGTCCTGTCCCTGCTGCAGGCCCCTTGTCCTGGCTCCCTCCCAAATCCCTGTGCTGTGGGGCAGGGACCCCCCCACACTGCCCAGCTCTGCCCGTGGCACTGGCCCAGTGTCCCCAGGGTGGATGGGTTCAAGGACCCCCCGGTGCCCCTGCCCCAAATCCCCCCGGCCTGGCTGCAGTGACCGGTGGGGGTGGGTGATGTGCAGGAAGGGGGTGACATTGAGGCAGGGCGTGACACAGGGCACGGTGACATCGAGGGACAGCGTGGCATGGGGGGTGGGGTGCCTGCAGGGACACGGTGCCACAGGGATGTGGTGATGGGCAGGGATGGGGGTAATGGGGGCAGGGGGATGGGGCCAGGGTGGCACCAGGGCAGGGTGACATGTGGCAAGGTGACAGGGGCAGGGTGACACGGGGCAGGGTGACAGAGGTAGGGTGACACACAGGGCAGGGTGACAGGGGGCAGGGTGACACAGGGCTGGGTGCCATGCCAGGATGGGCTGTCTCCCGCAGGTGTCAGCACTGGACCAGGCGTGTGGCTGGTGGCCCTGGCCTGGCCTCAGGGCTGTCCCCAGGGCAGGGGGGCTGGGGGGCAGCTCTCCGTGCCCCTCCCGGGCCAGCCCTGGGGTGTATGGTGGGGTACAGGGCCTCTAGCCCACCACAGCCCCCAGAGCAGCTGGGCAGAGCCCCGAGCCCCCCACTGCACCCCACCCTTTGCTCCATGGGAGGTGGGGGGGACGGCCCAGGGGACCCCCATCTGTCACATCCCTGTGTGAGGGGGGCTGTTGCCTGGGGGTCCCAGGGCGCCCCTGGCCGGGTGGGGGTCCCAGGGGCGGTGACGTCCTGTGTGGGTGCTGTGCCAGGCCCTGACTCACGGGGTGGGGTGCAGGGCGAGCCCCAGAGCCGCAGTGACTCACGGCCCCGCTGGCCCCCGGGCAGGGAGAGGGGAGGGGAGCACTGCCAGCTCCCTCCCAGACCCCAGGCTTTGAGGGGTCCCAGGGGCTCGGTGGCCCCCCAGGGCTGCTGCCTCTGCTCAGGGTCTGTGGGGACAGGACAAGGGGCACTGGGCTCAAGTTGGAGCCCAGGGAGTTCCCCCCCACTG
>JAQOTC010000373.1:0-14128 GCA_028554615.1 Rallus crepitans
TGGGGGTTGCAGGGATTGAGGGTGCAGGGATGGGGGGTGCAGAGATGGGTGTGTGTGTGAGGTGGAGGGCTGGAGGGGTGCAGGGATGGGGGTGCATAGGGAGTGCAGGGATGGGGCTGCAGGGATGGGGGTGCAGGGATGGGGGCGCAGGTGGGATGCAGGGATGGGGGTGCAGGGATCAGGGGGGTCCAAGCCTGGGGGTGTGCCAGGGCACACAGGGACTGGGGGTGTGCAAGGCTTTGGATGGGGGGGGGGTGTCTGCAAGGCTTGGGGGTGAGAGGACTGGGTTGTGTGCAGGGGTGTGGGTGTGCAGAGGGTGCCCCCACCTTGCCCCCACATCCATTTGCCCCCCTTGTGCCCTGTAGCTGCTTTGCAGGGGGGGGTCACTGCTCCCCAGCACCCCTGGGTGCCCTGTAGCTGTATATATCGGGACCCCCAGCCCCTGATATTGGGGTCTGCTGGCCCCATTGTCCCCCTGTCCCCATCAGCACACCCCCAGCTTGGGGAGCTGGGGTGGGGGGGGTTGTGTGGTGTGTGCACTGTTGGGGTACCCCCATCACCCCCCCTTTGCAGTCTACGCCTCCATCAGCCTCTACCTGCTCCCTGAGCGCCCCGCCACCCTCATCCTCTACGAGGACCTGGTCCAAATCCTCCTGGGATCCCCAGGTGAGCAGTGGGGATGGAAGGGGGGGGATGGAGGGTGGTGACACTGCCACACTTGGGTGCTGCCACCCTCTTTAGCCCCATCTCCAGGTGAGCAGTGGGGATGGAAGGGGGGGGATGGAGGGTGGTGACACCGCCACCTTTGGGTGCTGCCACCCTCTTTAGCCCCCTCCCCAGGTGAGCAGTGGGGATGGAGGGTTGGGGGGGAGGGGGATGGAGGGTGGTGACACCGCCACCCTTGGGTGCTGCCACCCTCTTTAGCCCCATCTCCAGGTGAGCAGTGGGGATGGAAGGGGGGGGATGGAGGGTGGTGTCACCACCACCCTTGGGTGCTACCACCCTCTTTCCCCCCTCCCCAGGTGCCCGGGGGCAGCCGTGGGCGCAGTTCCCCCGGCGAGCCGCCCGCCTGCCCCGCAGCAGCACCTACAGCCAGCTCGCCGCCTCCCTCACCGCAGCCACCGGCCCCAGCCTGGCCCGCGCCTTCCCCGCCTTCCTGGGGGCCGAGCAGGACAGCAGCGGTACTGGGGGGGGGACACGACACGGACGGACAGACACACACCTGGGGGGGAGCTTGAGGTGGACATTGGGGTGTCCCATCCCTGCTGTCCCTTGTCCCCGCAGCCAATGCCAGCTGGCTGGAGCTGGCGCCGGTGGCGGCTCTCAGCGTCCATCTCTTCACCGGGAACGGGACGGAGGTGCCGCTGGCCGGGCCTGTCCATCTGTCCATCCCCTTGGCACCCGACGCCGGGCCCGTGGCGGCCACCAGCGTCCCAGCCTGGAGGTTTGACCCCAAGAGTGGTGAGTGAGTGCTGGCTGCGGGGTAGGGGAGGGTGGGGGGGGAGCTGGGCTGGGGGCTGGCCAGGCCCCTGTGGTGGGGGTGATGAGTTGGGGGGGGTCTCAGCCCAGCTCGGGGCCGGTTTGGGGTGGGGGGTGTCTCCTTGCAGGGCTGTGGGTGCGTAACGGGACGGGGCTGATCCGTAAGGAGGGCCGGCAGCTCTACTGGACCTTCGTCTCCTCCCAGTTGGGATACTGGGCGGCAGCTCTGCCCTCTCCCACCACAGGTAGGGTGACACCCGTGGGTCACCACCCCCCTCACCCCCCCCCCACCCCCCCCTCCCAATCTTGGGTCCTGCTGTCGTGCTACAGGACAGGCTGTAGTTGGGTGGCAGCACCCCAGGGGGGGTGGGGGTAGGACACCCATCCCAGGGGGTGCTGGTGGGTGGTGTTGTAGTGTGGGGGGGTGCCTGCACCCTGTCTGACCCCGCTGTCCCCCCAGGACTGGTGGCCATGGCAACGGGCGTGACGGACATCACCACCTACCACACCATCTTCCTGCTCACCATCCTGGGCGCGCTGGCCCTGCTCGTCCTCATCCTCCTCTGCCTCCTCATCTACTACTGCAGGTCAGCGCCCCCCGGCCACGGCTGGGGAGGTGGGGGGGGGCAACCACAGCTGGGGGGGTCACACTGCCCACCTGGCACCTCCTGGCATCCTGTTCCTGGGTATGGGGGACACACACTGCCTAATGGGGTGCCCTAATAGCTGCTTGGGGGAGGGGGGGATGTCACTGCTCCCCCACAACCCAAGGGTGCCCTGTAGCTGCTTTGCAAGGGGGGGGTTAACACTCCCCAGCACCCCTGGGTACCCTATAGCTGCTTTGCAGAGGGGTTTAACGCTCCCCAGCACCCCTGGGTGCCCTGTAGCAGCTTTGCAGGGGGGGTTTAATGCTCCCCAGCACCCCTGGGTGCCCTGTAGCAGCTTTGCAGGGGGGGTTTAATGCTCCACAGCACCCCTGGGTGCCCCGTGTCTGGATTTGGGAAGGACCCACCCTTACCTACCCCTCCGTCCTGGGTGCCCTCCAGTGACCCCCCCCCTCCTCTATCCCCTTACAGTGGGCATGGGGGGGGGGGGTTGCTGACCCCCAGGGCTGACCCCTCTGCCCTCTCCCTGCAGGCGGCGGTGCCTGAAGCCGCGGGCCCAGCACCGCAAGCTGCCTCTGCCGGGGCCTCTGGATGCGGCCCGCAGGGACCAGGCCACCTCGGTGTCCCAGCTGGACCTGCTGTGCGGCGGCAGCCACCTGGAGACCGCGTCCTCGGCGGGGGACACCGACCTCCCCACCCCTGGTTTACCCCCCCAGAGCCGCGACCTCCCCCCTGCCCGGCCGGACTTCTTCCAACCGCCGGCTGCCCCCCAGCTTCGCGCCGGGCCCCGCACCCCCGCCAGCACCCTGGCCGCCCCCCGCCGCCGCCAGCCCCCCGCCCAGGAGGACTACGGGCGCCCCGGGGAAGCCTTCGGCCTCAGGGCCGCCCGCTCAGTGGACGGGCTGCAGCCCCCGGACGAGCATCCCCGGGGGACCCCAGCTTTCCCCCCCCGACCCCCCTCGCCCCCCGTGTTTGCTCGTTATGGGGGGCAAGCGAGCGAGCATCCCTTGCCCGAGCCCCCTCCTCGCCCTCCATCTCTTGCCCCAACGGGTCCCCTCCTCCTCTGTGGCCCCCTGGACCGGGCCGGGGGGGAGGATGTGTACCGGGGGGTGATGCCCACCCTCCTCATTCCCGCCCGTTACATGCGCTTGGCCCCCGGTGAACCGGAGGGTCCCCCCGAAACCGATGGGGGACCCGGTTCGACTGTAGCCACGGCCGCCCCCGCCGCCCCCACCACCTCTGGGCAACCGTTTGAGGAAGGGGAGAATTGGGGAGGGGGTCGAGCCCCCCAGCCGGTCAGCGGCTCGGTGGCCATCCCGGTGCTGCTGGACGGGTCGGCGGTGGCTCAGCTCAACGGGGAGCTGCAGGCGCTGGCCGGGCAGCAGCTGCTGGAACTGGGGGGGCCCCCCCCTCCCAGGGCTTGGTTCGTCTCTTTGGATGGCCGCTCCTCCCAGGTCCGGCACTCCTACATCGACCTGCAAGGGGGAGAGAGGGGGCCCGGCCCCGCGCCCCCCCCTCCCCGCATCCCCCGCGGAGTGGGAGGAGGGGGGGAGGATGGAGGGAGCCGCCCCCCCCTTCTTCCCGCAGCCTCCCCCGAGGACAGCTCGTTGGCTCCCTTGCTGGAAGGGGGGAGCGGGGGGAGGCGGGGGGGGGGCAGCGGGCGCAGCAGTGCCAGTGAAGCCCCCCGCGACTCCCTGACCAGCCCCGAGGAGGAGGCGCTGGCCGAGGCTGGCGAGGGGGGGGACGAGGGGGGCGACCGAAAAAGCCCCTGGCAGAAGCGGGAGGAGCGACCCCTGATGGTCTTCAACGTCAAGTGAGTTGGGAGGGGGGGAGGGGGGGTCTGTGGGACACCTGCTGCTGTCTGTCTGTCTGTCCTGCTGTCAGCCTGTCCCATCCCATCACTTCCAGCACCCCACCCACCCACCCCAGCCTCTCTCTCTGTGCCCCCCAAGCCAGCCCCAACCCCGAGGGAGGGGGCAGAGGGACAAGCCCCAGGTCACCTGTGTGTCGCCCCCCCCCTTGCCCCCCCCACCACCCCGGTATTATGTCCCACCCGCCTCGTGCCCTCCACCCCCACCCCCCTCCCCGGCTCTGCCCCATGGGGTCCTGTCCCTGCCCCCCCCGCCCCTTGCCATTAAACACACCCCCCCCTTTTTTTTTGAGGGAGGGGGGAGGATGAGAACTGCATGTCTCCCTTCTGTGTCATGTGTCCCCCCCCTCCAAAGCCCTGAGGAATGTCCCCTCTTGTGTCCCTGCAGGGCGGGGGGGGGCGGCAGTGCCCCCCGGGCCAGCGGTGCCTCTAAGATGGGGGGGGGGGGGGGGGGGGGGGAAACGGGGGGGGGGGGGGGGGGAAACACACCTGTACCCCCCCCCCCCCAACATCACCCCCCTGCCCTTGGCTTTGGATTTTACTCGTGTTTCTAAACGTTTTCTATATGTGACGAGGATGAAGAGGGGCCAGTGGGGGCCGGGCTGGCTGGGGGGGGGCCATGGGGACCCCCCCCCCCTCCAGGCACTGGGCTGGGCTGGGCAGGGAGCCCTGCCTGTTCCTTAGATGGCATTAATATATTAAAAAACAAAAAGAGACACCCCCCCCCGCCTCAGCTTTCCGCCTCAGCGCCCCCCCACGTGTGTGTGTCCCCCCCCCTCCAGCCCCCCCCCAGCAGCCAGGGGATGGGGTTTGTTGTAGAAACTCTTTATTGGGCTGGTGGTACCCCGTGGGGGGGGGTGGTGATGGTCTCTGTGTGTGTGTCCCATGTGTCGTCGTCCCCCCGAGGACATCAGAGCAGCACCCTGTGGGGTGCAGGTAGGTCCCAGCGCTGGGGGCTGCACCCCCAGCCCCCCCCAATGCAGCGGGACCCCCCCGGGCAGCAGTGACGGCCGTTAGAGCAGCAGGAGCCCTGCAGAGAGATTTGGGGAGGGGGGGGAAGAGGATTCAGAGGGGTGAAATCACACAGCCCTCCCCCACCCTGGTAAAACCCCCCCACCCTCCCCCCCCCCCATACTAACCTGGGCGAAGGGGCAGCACCCCCAGGAGCCCCCCCGGCTCCGGCAGCACTGCTGCCCGCTGCGGCAGGACTGGGCTGCAGCGCAGGGCACGGCGGCGTCTCCCTGCGTGCTGGGGGCTCTCAGGTGGGCAGGGGCCCGGCCTGGGGGGGCAGGGAGCCGGGCAGGGGGTGCGGGGATCCAACCAGGGGGTGCAGGTGCTGGCAGCAGGGCAGTGGGTGCCAGCAGCTTCTCGCAGCTCTGGGTGGCCACATTGCAGGTGTAGCCCTGGGGACAGCAGTGCTGGTGGTCCCTGCAGCAGGTGGCCTGGGGGGAAGGCGGGGAGGGGATGATACAGGAGAAAGGGCGGGGCTCAATGGGGGACCAGAGAGGCCCCATGGGGGGGGGGGGGGGTGGGGGGCGGCGGGGGGGGGGGGGGGGGGGGTGGGGGGGGGGGGGGAGTGCCATGTCCCTCACACCCCCCCACCCCCTCCCAGCCCTGGTTGTCCCCAAAGGGCCACACCTTGAGCACCCACTTTGTTCCATAGCCCCCCCCGCCCCAATCCAAGCGCCCCCACCCCTCCCCAAAAAAGTGCCACCCACCCCAGACCTGTTCCAGCGGGCACCTCAAGCCCCCTGGCACCTCAACCCCCCTGGCATCAGCCCAGGTGTCCCAGTCCCCTGGATGCACCCCCTAGGCCACCACCACCCTACTGGGGCCCCCTGCACGTCCCTGTCCCCACCCTGGGACCCCCCCAGACCTGCTCCAGCGGGCAGCACCCCCAGGTGCCCAGGCTGGTCCGGCAGCACGTGTTCCCGTCGGGGCAGCTGGAGGTGTCGTCACACCTCACGTCACCCCCCCGGGCCAGCGCCGGGGTCTTCTGCACCCAGGGCCGGCGGGACCCCCCCGCCTCCAGGCAGCTGCCTGACTGGGGGTCGCAGGTGTAGCCCTGGGGGCAGCAGTGCACGTGGTCGGGGCAGCAGACAGCCTGGGGGGGGAGGAAAGGAGGGAGCTGAGCCCAGCCTGCCCCCCCACACCCATGCTGAGGGACCCCCAGGGTACAAGCTGTACCCCCTCCCTGCCTGTTCCCACCCCCCATGTCCCCCCAGCTTGGCTCCATCCCCCTTTGGAGAGGGGTATGGGGACCCCCCCCACATTTCAACCCCCCACCCAGTGTCCACACGAAGGTCCCTGAGCATCCCGGTGGCCTCACACCCCTTCCCCACCTCCACCCCAGATCCCCAAACTGGTCCCAGTTAGCAGACTGGGTCAAACTGGGGGCCCAGCAATGGCACCTGGTGTCACGCACCCCCCCCTCCATGGGACACAGTGGGGCCTGGAGTGCTCCCTGTCCCTCCCGGGGGGGGACACACATCTGCCTGTCCCGGGGGCACAGGGGCTCCCCACCCTCATCCCTACTTGGGGACAGCCCCCCTGCCACCCCACACCTCCTCCAAACCTGGCCTTGTCCCTCGGGGGGGGCACTGGTTCTCAGCTCACCCGGGGCCCAGGGGACACCCACCCCTCCCATGGGTGGGGGGGGGGGGGTAGATGGTGGCCCTGTGATGTCCCCACGTCCCCCCCACCCCTGGCTGCAGCTGCTCAGGGGTCCCTCATGCTGTGCCCACCCCACAGGGACACCTTCAGCCCAGGTGTCCCGGTCCCCTGGATGCACCCCCCAGGCCACCACCCCTCTGGGGCCCCCTGCATGTCCCTGTCCCCATAGAGGACCCCCCCAGACCTCCTCCAGCGGGCAGCACCCCCAGGCCCCGGAGCTGAGCCGGCAGCACGTGTTCCCGTCGGGACAGCTGGTGGTGTCATCACACTTCACATCCCGAGCTGGGGACAAGGGGACAGTCAGAGCTGGCATGTCCCCCCCCCCCATCCCTGGGGTTGGGATGGGGCTGAGGTTGGGGGTGGGGGGTGGGTTATAGGGGGGTGGGCCCTCACCTTTGGGCAGGGATGCCAGGGGCTGTGCCCAGCCCGCTGAGGACGTGCAGATGGAGTGCTCCAGGTCGCAGGCAGTGCCCTGTGGGCAGCAGTGCTGCCCGTCCCCGCAGCACACGGCCTGCCCGGGGGGGGGACACACACAGCGTGCCATCGGTGCCCCTGAGACCCCTGCCCGCTTTGGGGAAGGGGGTCCCAGAGGTACCACAGAAGGGGTGGGTTGCTTTTTGGGGGGGTTGCCCAGCACTCACGTTTTGCAGGGGGCAGCAGCCATACTGCGCTGAGGGCAGCGGGCAGCAGGTCGCTCCGTCGGGACACGCCGAGCGGCCGTCGGGACACAGCACCTGGCGCGGGGACACTGCGGGGACACGGGCAGGCAGTGCCACCGTGCCTCGGTGTCCCCTCCGTGGGGGTGGTTAGGGTACCCCAAAGCCCGGATTGAGGGGGAATCCCCCTTCCTCCCCTCCCCACTCACCTGGCGGGGGGGGTCGGCGCTTCCAAGCAGGGAACGGGGTGCCCATGGGGACGTCACCGGCGGGTGACAGGCAGCGCCCGTGGGCCAGGTCGCAGATGGTGGCGTGGGGACAGCAGTGCACCTTGTCAGCACAGCACGAGGCCTGCGGGCACCACACGTGCTCGTCATGACCTCTGTGTCCCCTTTCTGTCACCACCACCCCCACCTCCCACCCCAAGCACCCCCATACCTGGGGCATGGGGCAGCACCCCCAGGTACCGCTGGCTGTCATGCAGCACGTGGCATTGTCGGGACACTCAGACTGCCCGTCGGGACAGGGGATGGCACGGGGGGCTGCAGAGAGCAGGGACAGGGTGAGGAACCCCCACACCCACCCCCCCCCCCACCCAGGTGCACCCCAAGACATGGGTCCCCCACCCCATACCTGGTGGGGTGATGCAGGATTCACCATCAGCGCTGCAGCGGGTCCCCCGGGGACAGCAGCGGTGACCGCCAGCACAGGGGACACCCTGCAGGGAGAGAATGGGGCGGGTGGGAGGAAGCCCCCCCCCCAAATTGTGGAGAGAAGAGGGGTGGGGAAACTGAGGCACAGCAGGTGGGCTCACCTCAGGCAGTGGGCAGCCAGCTCCGGCGGGGCACGGCAAGCCATCCCGGCACGCCGCTGCGCTGCTGGCAGGCAGGGCCTGGGGATGGAAAAGGGGGGTACAGGGGGGTTACCCACCAGTGAAGGACAGCCCCACCCCCGCCTCCCATGTCCCCCTCCCCGACCCTGTGTGCTCACCGGGTTGGCAGGGCACGGCTGCCCCTCGGGGCATCGCAGCCAGGCACCAGCTCCAGCCAGGACCAGCCACAGCGGCAGGAGGGTCCTCATGGTGCCGGGGGTACCTGTGGGTAGGGGCCCCCCCAGCATCCCCGTGCCTCAGTTTCCCCACTCCCCGAGGAGGACACTGTGTACCGGTACTGCCGACCCCCCCAGCTCTTGCTTCCCCTTTCAGATGGGTGTTGGGAAAGCCCTAGCCCTGGCCCCACCCCCCAAAAATGTCACCTAGGGCCACCCCCACCCCAGGGTGCCTGGGGGAGTGCACCCCAAGCACCCCCCACCCCAGGGTGCCTGGGGGGAGTGCACCCCAAGCACCCACACATGCCAGGAGGGGGGGGGGGTGCTGCGGTGTCTGGCACCCCAACCACTGCCCGCAGCACCCCGATAACATCTCTCTGCAGCGCAGCAGGAAGCCAGAGCCACTGTCGATGGGGGGGGGCAGCCCCCCCCGCCCCAAGCCCGCTCCCATGGGTGCTTTGGGCTGCCCTGCACCCCCCTGCCAAGGCCATTACCCCCCCCCCACAGCTGCCCTGCGCCACTCCCCACTTCCACAATCACTTTCACTTCCCTTTCCCCATGTGGTGTCACACCCCCCCCGCCTCCCCCCCCAGTGCACCTGTGGGTGCTGACCCCATCCCAGGGGTGTCTGTGCCTCCCCGTGTGTGTCCTCCCCCCCCCCACCCCCGGCTCCCACCCAGGTGGGGGGGCACTGATGCAGACCCAGGCCCCACAGCAACAACCCCCCCCCGCCCCAGCCCTGACGGGCTGTGCTGGGTGGGGGGCACCCTCCCCCTACCACCCCGGGAACCCGACGGAGGAGCCTGGCCTGGGGTCAGGGGGGTCCGTGGGGGGGTCAGGGGTGTGCGACCCCCGAGCTCCTGGTGTCACTGCACCGCCCTTCCCCACCCCCGGCCCCCCCTGAACAGTGCTGGGCTCTCCCCACGGCCTCCATGGGGGCAGGCAGGGCGCGGACCCGGGGGTCCCTACGACTCCCAGTAGCCCCCAGTACCCACCCATGGCTCCCAGTGCTCACAAATACCCTCTCCAGGACTCCCAGTGCCCACCAGTTACCCCCCCCCCCAAGAGTCCCAGTGCCTCCCAGTATCCCCTCACAGGACTCTCAGTGATGCCCTGTACCCCCCAGGACTTCCCGTGGCCCCCCAGTACCCCCTCCCACGATTCCCAGTACCTCCAAGTACCCTCCCCAGGACCACCAGTGCCCCCCAGTACCCTCCCAAGAGTCCCAGTGCTTCCAAATACCCTCCCCGTACCCTCTTCCAGGACTCCCAGTGCTGCCCAGTACGCCCCAGGGCTCCCAGTGCCCCCCCAATGGCTCCCAGTGCCTCCCAGTGCCCCCTCCCAGGACTCCCAGTGCCTCCCAGTGCCCCCTCCCAGGATTCCCAGTACCCCCAGTGCCCCTGGGATTCCCTCCCAGTGCTTCCCAGTGCCCACCGTGCCTCTCGCAGCCCCGCCCCGGAGCTCCCAGGCCCCGCCAGCACTCCCAGTCCCACCAGTCCCGTACCCTTTCCCGGTCCAGTCCCTGCCCGCTCCCGGCCCCACCGCCAGGGTCGCGGTGCCGGCCAGCCGCAAGCCCCGCCCCTTCCCCCCCCATTGGCCCGCCGCCCCCCATGCCCCGTTCCCATTGGCCACTTCGGGGCCCCCCGCCTCCTCACCCTTACCCCGGGCCCCGCCCTCTCCGTCACGTGGCGCGAGGGTCATATGACCGCAGACCCCGCCGTTGGGTGCCATGAGGTGCTCAGGCCTCAGCCCGTGGGGGGCGGTGGGGGGGCTCGCCCCGCCACACCCCTCCGACCCCCGTCCCTGCCCTGCTCTGCCCCGCACCGCAGTGCTGCCCCAATGGGGTGACATGGGGCGGCGGGGGGCTGGAGCCCCTGCCCAGGCTGCAGGGCCTGCACCACACCGAGCCCTGCTCCCCCCCCCACCCCCCCAAATCCTCACCAGACCCCCCAACCCACCCCCCTGCCATCCCTCCACCAGCCAACCCCCCCTGAACACCCAAGGCCCCCCAACCCCACCCCAAACCTCCCAAGCCCCCCCAAACTTCTTCACACCCCCTCCAAAACCTCCCCCCTCCCAAAACCAGAAACCCCAAAGCCAGCCCAGACCCAGACACCCCCACGATGAGGAGGGGACACACACACACAGGCGCCATCCCAGGGGTTTATTGCTGAGGTGGGGTGCTGGGGGGGTGCTGGGGTGGGTGCTCAGATGGCTGACTGCTCCTGCCGGAAGGCCTCGGCGCCCGGCGGCCGGTCGGTCTCGGTGGCCATGGCGGCCTGGCGCAGCACCGCCATGTGCTCCTCGGCCGCCGCCAGCGACCGCTCGACCCAGTGCCGGGCAGCGGGCTGGCGGCAGGCGCTGCGTGTCACCAGCACCAGGTGACTGACCGACAGCAGCAGCGCCGCAGCCCTGGGGACACACACACACACACACACAGAGGCGGTCGCCTTGTCACCTCCCCACCCCAAACACCCAGCCCTTCCTTCCCTTTCTTCTTCCACCACCCCGTCCCATCCCATGGAATGGTGGCTTTGCTCCCCCCCGTGCCTCAGTTTCCCCACCCGTGGAGGTTCCCCTCACCCATCCTGCTGGGTCACCCCGCAGTGGTTGGCCCCAGCTATGTGAGGTTGGGTGGCACTGGTGTGTGTCGACCCCCACCCACCCTATGGGCATGTTGTCCCCCTCCCCACACCCAGGGAATGTCCTTGTGTGTGTGTCCCCCCATTCCCTCTCCCATCCCTCCACCAGCCAAGCCCCCCAACCCCCCTGACCTCCCAAGCCCCCCAACCCCCACCCCAAACCTCCCAAAGCCCCCCAACCTTCCCCACACCCCCTCCAAGCCCCCCCTCTGTCACCTCGCATCCAGCAGCTTGGGGTCAAGCGGTGGGTACATTGATCTCACCACATCATCCACCCTGCCAGTGGGATGGCATTAGCCCCAGGGGACACCATGGGGACACCCCCTGTCACACCCCCAGAACCCCAGCACACCCCTGTCTCACCCCCAGAACCCCACCCCACCCCTGTCACCTGGGGCTGATGCGTTTGGCCACCACGATGATGTCACCCAGGCTGGCAGGGGACTTCACCCGGGCACCCGAGCCCATGGTCATGGCCACCAGCTTCTCTGTCAGCGTGTGGCAGATCTGGGGGGGGACACACACGACACACATGGGACAGGGACCAGGGTGGGTGCTCGGTGCCAGCAGTGCCACCTGCCGTTGTCACCTGTGCCACCACCCCCTGGACTCACCTTCAGGATGGCGATGCAGTGGGACACCAGACCCCTGTGGAGAGTGAGGAAGGGGTGAATCTAGGTGACCCCCACCCCATCCTGGCCCCCCACCACCCCCCCAAATCCCTGCCCACACCCTGTGTCCCCTGGGCCTTTGGGGACCATCCCACCTTGGGTCTGGCCATGGCTTGGTGACACCCAAACCTTGACCACCTGCATCCCACCATGGGGGGGGTGGTGGTGTTGGCACTTCATGGGGGTCCCCAGTGGTGGTGGGGGGCACACGGAGGGGGGACACACATGGGGTCGGGGGCACAGGCTTACGAGGCGTCCTCCACCCAGTCCTCGTTCTCCAGGATGGCCTCGATGTGGGGGTTGGTGATGACCACATCATCCAGCTCCAGCTCCGAGGGCTCCGACGGCGTCTCAGTGGTCCCCATCAGGTCCACGATGGGTCTGTTGGGGACAGCACTGGGGACAAAGCCACCTCCTCGGGCTCCCCCCGCCCTCCCAACGCTCTGATGATATTTGGCCATCCAGATGCTGCTCCCCCAGATGGTGCCAGGCATTGTCCCCACCCCAGGGGGTTTGGGGTCTCCTCCCCAGCTCCCCTCAACAGGTGGGGACAAGGACAATGCCCCCCCCTGACCTGTGGGGTCACTCACTTGGTGTCGTAGTGGTGCCGAAGGTCTTTGGGGTGGCAGTACCGCTGCCGGCAGACCACCACCAGCGCCACGAAGGAGGCCAGGAAGATGGTGGCCAGCACCCCGATGGCCACAATGACAACTGTCTCCATGGCTGGTCCCCGCCACGGGGGTGGCTCAGGCATCCGGCACCATCTGGGCACGATGGGGTCTGGGGGGGGGGTGGGGGGTGGTCGTGCAGGGGTCAGGAACGCTGTGGATGTGAGGCCCCCCCCAACCTCCCACCCCTCCTGCACCCCAACATGCCCTGGTGTCACCCAAGGATGGGTCCCTGCTCCAGGGGTCCTTCTGGAGGGAGGGGTGGGGGGATGATGTGGGTGCAAGGTGGGGAAGGATTGGGTCATGGTATTGGAGGGCTGCCCCCTCTCCCCACCACCATGGCCACAGCGATGTGGGGGCAGGAGCTGGGATTGGGGGACCGAGGTCTGGGCCAGATGGGGCTGTGGGACCCCCAGAGCCTGGTCCTTGGGGGGGCTATCGGGACCCCCAAGCCCTGTCCCTATGGGGACCCCCCCAAGCCTGGTCCTTGGGGGGATACTGGGACCCCCAGACCTCTGTCCCTATGGGGACTCCCAGAGCCTGGTCCTTGGGGGGCTATCAGGACCCCCAGACCTCTGTCCCTGTGGGAACCCCCAGAGCCTGGTCCCTATGGGAACCCCTAAGCCTGGTCCTTGGGGGGCTATAGGGACCCTCAGTGCTGTCTCTATAGAGACCCCCAGAGCCTTGTCCATTTGGGCTATAGGGACCCCCAAGCCTTGTCCCTATGGGGACCCCCTGAGCCTGGCCCCTGGGGGGCTATAGGGACCCCCAGAGCCCTGTCCCTATAAGGACCCCCCAAAGCCAGTCTCTACAGGGCCATGGAGACCTGCCAGCCCCTATGGGGCCATGGGGACCTCCAGCACCTGGTTCCTTTTGGGGACCCCCATGGCCAGTCTCTCTGGGGCCAAAGTGACACCCCCCCCCAAGCTCAGCCCCTGTGGGGATCCCCCAGCTTCCCCCATGCAGCAGCAGGGACCCCCCAGCCCCCATCCCCACCAGGAGCAGGACACCAGGCCGCGCCAGGCCCAGGGTAGAACCATCCGGAACCCCCAGAAGGCCATTGCGTGGGACAGACAGCAGGGCGCCCACCCTGGGTTTGGGGTGGGGGGGATGACACCCACCCCCCTCATCCTGTTGGGGTGGGGGGCTCCCAGCCCTGCCCTCCCTACCTGCTGCCAGCCAGGAGCCACCACTGCTGCTGGGGACACAAGGCCGGTGCCACTTCCGCACCGCGCGTGCAAACACCGCCGGCTCCCGACCTTTACCCCCTGACTAATTACCTAATTACCGCCTGGGGGGTGTGTGTGTGCCCCAGACATGCCCCCCAAACCCTCCAGCCCTTAATTACCCCCCCCCCAATCCCACCCCCCTTTAAATCCCACTGAGTTTTAAGCCAGGTTTAGTGATCTGGCTTAAAAGTCCAGGCCTGGGAGGTGGGGGGGGGGGGAGTGGGGTGGGGGGGCAGGGGGACACTGGTTCCTGTCCCCACACTGGGCGGGCACCGGTATGGGGAGGGGGGACACACACACAGAGGACATGGTGGCTCTGTCCCCCCTCCCCCCCCCCCCGCCCCTTTTTTCCCTGTGATTAATTTCTTAAGAGGGATTTTGGCTGCCAAAGCCGGTTCTGCAGAGTAACCCCTTGGTGCCTGGTCCTGGGGGGGGTTGGGGGATTGGGGGGGGAGGTGTGACAGCCCCAGAAAGGTCCCTGCCCCCCCCAGGGTCGGATCTGGCCTGTACTGGGCTGAGCACTGGGGGTCCTGCGGCAGCAAGGGGAAGTTGAGGGGGGGTCTGGGGGGCGGTCCTGCAAGGGGGTAC
>JAQOTC010000374.1:0-11210 GCA_028554615.1 Rallus crepitans
GGGACAGGAGCTGGGACAAGGGGCACTGGGCTCAAGCTGGGCCAGGGCAGGCTCAGCTCAGCTGGGAGGGCAAAGTTGTGGGGCTGTGGCCCAGGCTGCCCAGGGAGGGGCTGAGTCACCCCCTGGGTGTGTTTAGCTTAGGATGGGAATGGTTGGACTTGATGAGCTTAAAGGGCTTTTCCAACCTTGTGACTCTGTGACTCACTGGGGAGCCACTGTGCTCCCCTCGTCCCCGCGGAGGCTCCTGCTCCGCATCCCCCATCGCATCACACTGCCCAGACACCTCAGGACATCTGTTCTCATCACGTTTTTTGGAAACCACAAAGGCAGCAGCTTCCAGGCCACAGGAAGAGCCAGGAGCTCTGTCAGGAAAGCCCCCAGCAGAGGCAGTGCCCGCGCCTCTCACCTTCATCCGATCGTACTTGTCGTCCACGTCTTGCAGCCAGGAAATGAACTGTCGTGCGTTGAAACGGTCTCTGACCGACTTGTTTTCGTCTCCCTGAGGGAAGGAGAGAGAAAGGGAATTACAGGGAGGGTTACTGGGATGGATTTTGGGTTACTTTACACAGTTACAGGTCTAATTCAGCCCCTTCACAGGATGTGCTCATCACAAACAAGAAGGGTGCCTGCACGGATGGAAACAGGAGCATGCTGTTCCCACTGCTCCTGCTGCCAGGGCCCCACATGGGGGTTCCAACCTTGGATAGAGACATGGACACTGTCCATGCCAGCCCATCACAGCACCCACAGCTCTCCTGCATCCTTCAACTCGCCCCCGGGATCGTGAGGGCTCTGCTGTAGGAGCGCAGACACTTGGCTGGGAAGCGCCGAGGGATAAATCCCGGCTGCTGGATCGATACGCCGGGTCACCCATCAATGCCAGGATCCTTCCCTCCTGCAATGCAGCAGCGCCCTTCCCCGAGCTGCAGGCACTGCGGGGTGCGGGCTGCAGAGGGTGCTGGTGAGATGGCTCAGGACCCCCACAGCCAAAAGCAGGCTCGATTCCCCCTTCTCCAGCACTTTGCTATGCGAAGGGGAAGGTAGAAACCATCATTTCTCGTGGGTTGTGAGGCTCAGTCTGGTTCTTTCAAAGCCACAGCTCAGACACAAATCAATTTGGTGCGTCTCTCCCCTTCCTCCAACGGGAAAGGATCCGGCACCAGGGTGCAGAGAGGTGGGCGCTGGTCTCTTCAGCCAGGGGACAGGAGCTGGGACAAGGGGCACTGGGCTCAAGCTGGGCCAGGGCAGGCTCAGCTCAGCTGGGAGGGCAAAGTTCTTCCCTGGCAGAGTTGTGGGGCTGTGGCCCAGGCTGCCCAGGGAGGGGCTGAGTCACCCCCCTGGGTGTGTTGAACAGAGGGGAGATGAGGTGCTCAGGGATCTGGGGCAGGACAGGACAGGGACAACTGGACTCGATGGTCTTAAAGGTCTTTTCTAACCTCACGACTCTGTGATTCCATAAACCTCTGAAGGGTGTGGGTGATCCTGGTGCAGAAGAAGGGCAGAGGGACGGGAGACTCACTAATAATGCAAGTCATCTCTGCTCCTAAATAGACACAACGCTCCCCATATCCCTGGCTGTATTTCCTTCCCTTCCTTGGCACACACACCAGGTATCCCAGAGCACGGACACTGAGTCTGATGAGGTGAGCTGGGCCTGCAGGATGGCTTGCCTCTGTGTGCCAGGCACAGGAGCAGGGAGAGCACTGGTACCCCCTGCCTACACCCCTCCCTGCATCCCGCTGGCTCCCGCCCAGCACTGCTGAGACAGTTCTTCAGCACCGAGGCAGGGACTAACCTGATTTTCCAGAGGCATGTTATAGACCTCGGAGTCCAGCAGCATGGTGCAGGCACTGAAGGGCACAGCCTGGTTGGCGATCGTCCTCGCCGCCCGACAATGAACTCGCAAAATCTCCTGCTCGCAGGAGACGATGAGCTTCTCCTGAGGAAGGGCAAAGGGAGCAGTGAGGGGGCAGGCTCCATCACCCAAGCAGAGGGAATTGGGGAGCTCCTTCCCAGCAGGAGCTTCCCTGGAGCACTTCCTTACCCGCTCTATGCTGTGCTGGAGCCGCAGCTTCCCCCGGACGGCTTCTTGCTGCTTGAAGAGCTCCTTCAGTGGCTCCGCGAGCGACGGCGGCGGGGCGATCTGCGGGCACACGAGAGAGGGGGGTTAGAGCCAGCAGTGCTGCTGGGTGCGCAGCCCCTGGGGGCTCTGCCTGCCCCCCCTGCCACACAGAGCTCTGCCCATGGCATGGCACAGCACAGTATGGCTCAGCATGGCATGGTACAGCATGGCATGGCACGGCACAGCAGCTGAGCACTCAGAGAGGGAGTCAGTGCTGCATGGAGCTCGCTGGAGAAGGAGAATGCCTGCCTGTCTCCTCGGAAAGGAGGTGGGGAAGGCCAACGTGCTGCCAGCACCCAGACCACAGTGAAGGGTGAGATGATGGGGCAGGAGGTGCCCAGTGCCAAGGGACAAGCTTGGCTAGTGGCACTGGAGCCTGAGTCACCCCATGAGCTGCAAGGGCGGTTTGTGAAGGGGCCCGAGCGCATCCAACAAAGGGATGATGCTGTTGGGATAATGCGTGCTGGGAACAGGGAGGGGGGTCCATGTCCTCCTCTCTGTCCTGCGCCTTCCCAGGGAGCAAGGTGCTCCTCCAGCTCAGCCCAGCGGAGCAGCCAGCTCTGGGTCAGCCAAGGAAGGAACAAGTAGGGTGGGCACAGGCTACGAGTGCCATGGTGCTGGGGCACACCGAGCACGTATTCCCTCATGCCAACAGCACAGGGCGTTTCACACTGCAGCAGCAGGGATGGGAGCCAGACACTGCCAGCTGTACCGACCCTCCTCTCCCATGGGCTGGATCCCGGGTGTGCTGCCTGTAGCATCCCAGTTATCCATGCTTGGATCAGCGCATCCATTCGTGCAGCGCAACAGTGAAACGCAGATCCCAGCACCAAGGAGTGAGCGCCATGGGCAAACGAAGGCTGGAGTTAGGAGCCATCGTTCCCCTGCAGCCTCCCAGGTTTGTTATCTGGTTCCTACGCTGCTCGTTAAAAGCAGTTTCACTTTCCAGCCTCAAATCCCACGGACTCGTCCGCACCTGCTCTAAATCCCGAATGGATCACAGGCTCCTGAGCACAGCCAAAGGTCTTCTCTGCATGAAACAGCCCCACAGTAGACACCATCCACTTACCATGGCTCAGATCTGTCATCACCATTTTAAAAGCGGGGCTAAACCCACAGCAGAGTCACCAGCAGCACCTCAAGCAGTGAGGGGGGACACAACCTGGCTGTGAAAGGTGGGGACGGGCCCTGATGCTGCAGTTTTGGGAGACAAGGTGGACTCACCACTGGAATATGGAGCTTGCTGAGAGGCTTGCCATCCAACAGGTAGGAGCCCGTGTAGGTGACGTACTCGGCGTAGCACTGGGGAGCCTGGGGAGTGATATAGCAGAGGATTTTCCGCTTCTCTTCGATCTTTTTCCTGATCTGGAGGTACTCAAAGTAGGGGTTGGACCTGTCGCTGTGGTACGGTTCGATGTCATCCAGTTTTATCGCGTCGACGATAGCTGCCAGTGTTTGCTGGATCATCTCCCTCGTCTGCTGGGTGGACGTGTTGATCTGCTGCTGCAGCTGCTGGTTGGAGCGCTGGAACCGGCGCTTGCGTGGGTGCTGGGCCTGGGAATCGTCCTCCTCTGTGATGCGGCCCTTGGCACGGGTGGCGGGCGCAGAGACCGGAGGAAATTCCTTCTCGGCCGCGGCAGCGTTCTGCTTGTTTTGGTTGGCCAGCATCTGAGCCCGGTTCCGGGTAATCCGCTGAGGAATCTCTTCTATTTTGGGTGGTTTGGGAGCTTCTGCTACTGGTTTTTGTACCGGCTCAACGGTTTCTGCTTGAGCGTTGCCCGGTGGTGTATCTGCCTGGGAGGAAGGGACCTGGCCCCCCGCACCGCGTGCCGCAGTGGCTTCCTGCGGGGTGCTGCCCTCGGAGGTGGCCACGGGTGGGGCACAGGTTTGGGAGCTGCTCTCCGCCGCCCCAGCAGACGCTGAGAGGTCTTCGTGCACGGCCTCTGCCTCTTTGCTCTCCGTCGGAGCTGACTCAGACGGGGTCTGCTGGAAGACCTGCGTCTCCGGCTCCTCCGCTCCTTTCTCCTCAGCCACGGTCAGCGCTTCCGAGGTGGCTTCTTGGGCAGCAGCTTCTGGTTTCTGCTCCTCTGGTTGCGGCTCGGTCTCCACGGGCAGGACAGTGGCTGCCTGGCTGGCCGGCGGCTCCTCTGGCTCTCCGGACGCAATTACGGACGCGCTGGCCTTAACGATGCCGGTGCTTGTGTCGGAAGCCGCCGCTGGGCTTTCTTCTACCGCTTCTGCCTCCGTCATCTCCGTCTCTGCAACGTCCTTAGGCTGGAGCGGCAGCTCTGGGAGGGAGAAGGGGCCGAGGTCCAGGTCATCTTCAGTGTTGGTGAAGGGATCAGGCCACGTTACCGCCTCCTCTGCGTTGGCGGGTGCGGCGTTGCTGTTTTCCAAGTAGGTGTTTTCTGGCGCGCTCACGACTTCTGCCTGAGGTTCTGCTGGCATACAGGGGGGCTCTGGAGGTATCTCAGGTGCTTCCTCTGGAAGGGGCTTGCAGCTGTTGAAGAACGTGTCTAACCTAGTAGGGGACATGTAGGGAGCTTGCTCTTCAGCATTCGCTATTTCTCCTGGAACGGCTTCCTCGGCATCCTCCTTGACCTCCTCGAGCCCCGGCTCGGAGACCGACAGCGGGTACGATATGGGAGAAACAGGGTAGGAAGTATCAGTGGGAATGAAGGCGACTGGTGTGGGATGAATTGGCTCTAGGGAACAGAGAGGAGGCTTAGGGGACTCGGAAAACCTCTGGGGAGGAGATTTCATCAGAAGCTCTGAGCCCACGGACCAGCTGACGGAGTGCTCAGCTGGGTTACCCATCAGGCTGGGAGCTATGGCGGTGTCAGGGTTCCTGGAAGGAGGGTTATCCCAGTCTATGTTGTTTTGTTCTGGCATGCCTGAACCAAAATGGTTTTCTTCAATCGGTGGCAAGTAGGTAGATTCTGGTGGCATAATGGAGGCAGTAGCTTGCTGCTCCTCCGTGGTGTCCAAGGGCATGCCCAGGTCGGGGGGAAGAGCACTTTCTACTGAAGGAGCCAGCAGTTCGTCTCGGTGTGAAGGGGAGGATTTTGCTTGTAAACCAGAAAAGACACTTTCAGGTGACTGGGCAACACCGCTGACAGCTCCTGGCACACAGTGCAAAGCCTCCACTTTGGGTGATGACACCCCATAATCTGGTGAGTAATACCCAGGAGATAAACACTGGAACTTCTCAGCTGGAACGGAGGGAAGGGGAACTTTCTCCTCCATTAAATGCTGCACGGGAGAGTCGTAATTCGACGTCGCCGGGACGCTCTGCTGCCTGAAGAACTTGTCCCCCACGCTGAATTCTTCTTCGGGCGCCCGTCTGATATCAACTGAGATGGAGCGATAAAGGTTCGTGGAGGGTAAAGTACGAGTCGGGGTCTGACTGGGATTCTCGGGGAGCCCACTGGAAACGTTGGCGTACCTGTCGAAGAAGGATGGAGAACAGGCGTTCATGGACATGGTGGATATGGGCAGCGAGTGCTGCGAGTCTGCACATTCGAACATCAGGTCTGTGTAGTCCTCATTGCTGCAGGAAGGAGTCCTGGGTGTCTGCATCACCTCCTCGTAGCTGGGACAAGAGACGACGGATGCTGGGGTTGGGACGCCCGTTGGACGGTTCTGGTCCGGCCTGGGAGACGCTGGGAGGATCTCCTTCAGCTGAGGACCTGTTATCCAGTCCTTAGAGTCGGTCCCAACAGCAGGCTGAGCCTTGTTTTCCGGTGACAGTATAGGAGTCAGTGGGCCCAGCTCTTTAAGCTTCTTGTCCTTGAGCTGAGTGTCCAACGTTAATGGCTTCTTAGGCGCCAGATCCAGGCTCCTCTTGCGCACATCTTCAGAGCTCTTCAGTTTGTCCTTTAACTTGGGGTCTCCAGACCTGTGCCTCATTTTCTCCATTTGCTTCATTCTCTCCTTGTGCCTTTTGTGGCGCTCCTCGATTTCCAGGTCCTTCTGGCTAAGCATCCTCTCAAAGCTGGTCATCATCAAATCCCCGTCTCCCAGAAGCTTCTCCCTGGGCCTGGCGTCCTTCTTGCCGCTGTCTTTGGAAAGGGTTATTTTCTCATTCCCGTTGCTGATTTTTATCGACTCCGATTTCTCCTTCTCTTGGTTCTCCTTGAGCTTCTCCTTCAGCTTGGTCTCACCAAACTTGAGGTTGTCCTCCTTCGACTTGTCTTTAAAGGCAGTAACTTGAGGACTGTCCTTGTCTTTCAGCGTCGACTTTGGCTCGTCTTTGTGATGTTTAAAGAAACCATCTGCATGTTTGTCCCTGTGCTTTTCCTTTTCCTCCTTCCATTTCTCCTTGTGTTTATCTCGCTTCTTTTTCTCTTTAGCTGTGCTGATGGCGCTGGATCCGTAGGTCTTTTCTTTCTCCGCCTTCTTTGACAGCTCCCTTTCAGAATCATTTTTATCTTTCTTTTCAGAAAATAAGTAATCAATGCTCTTCTCTGGCTCCTCATCAGGCTCTGCCTTCATGTTGTAGGAAGAGCTAAAAGCCTCCCCATCCACAGAGAAATCTTTTTCATAGTGAGCTGAATCCTTTCTGCTGCTGGAGTCCTTGAATTCTTCCGTTTTCTCCTTTTTCTCTGTCTTCTCCTTCTTTGCTTTGTCCTTCTCGTGGCTTTTCTTTGATGAAGATGAGGAATGCCTGTGCCTCTCCTTCTCCTTGAGTTTGTCCTGCAAGCAAGGTAACGGGAGAGAGTCCTTGAACTTCTCTTCGGCGGCGTCGGCGAGGGAGAGGTTAGAAGCCTCGAAGAGGCTGGTCAGCCCTGGGTCCTGGCCTCTGTCTGTGAAGCTGTCAGATGAGATCTCGCTGATTTTGTCGTTGGAGTCGTCTCTGTAGTCGTTCAGCGCCTCCTCCTCCAACTTCTCCAGCAGGCTCTTCTCTGACTCCCCACCTTTTGAGGACTTTTTCTCTTTGGAATGCTCTTTATCTGGCTTCTCCTTGTGCTTGCTTTTCACCTTGTCGTCACTGGCGTGTTTCTTTTCCACCTTCTCAGGGAGCTTCTGCTTGTTCTTCTTCTCTTGAGTGGAATCCACAGACGTTCTGTCTTTCCTGTCCTTGTACTTCTCGGTGGAGTCTTTATCCTTCTTCTCTTTGTGTTTCTCAAAGGAACTCTTCTCCTTCTTCTCCTTGCCCCCTTCCGATGTCCCCTTGTCCTTTTTCTTCTCCTTGGAGTCCTTATCCTTCTGCTTCTCCCCGGAATGCTGCCGGTCAGAGGAGTACTTGCGGTGCTTGTCGGGGTACAGCTCCTTCTCCGCAGCTGCGCCCTCGTCCTTCTCCTGCAGACCATGCAGACTCTCCAGGCGGTGCAAGTCGCTCCCAGTGGAGTCGGTGACCTTGAACCCTGGCAAGCTGTAGTCATCCCTCTCATCTTCACTTTCATCCGTGAAGATGTCCGCGATGCTGTACCAGCTCTTCTCCTTGCCTTTCTTCTCATCCTTCTTCTCTGAGAAGTCCTCTCGGTCTGCGGAGAAGTTTTTCTCCTTCTTCTCTTTCACCTGGTCGAAAGAACTCTTCCGCTCTTTGTCTTTGCTGTGCAGGTCCTTGTACTTCTCCTTAGTCTCCTTCTTCTCCTTGAAACTCTTGTCTAGTTCTTTGTCCTTCAGGATTTTCTCAGCAGCAGCTTTCTCACTTTTCTCCTTGTCTCCTTCTTTGGATTTCTCCTTGTATTTCTCCGGCTTCACCTTTTCTTTTTTTTCTTTATCAGGAGCATCCTTCTTCTCCTTCTCCTTCCCAGAATGGTGCCTCTCCCAACTCTCCAGAGTTTTGCCGCTGAATTCAGGGTCAGACTTATCCTTGAAGAAGGTTTCACAGCCATACTCTTTGAAGTCATCTCGATAGGGCTCCTCCTGCTTTGTTTTGGTATCTTTTCGGTCTTTTGAGCCATCAGAAGAATCTTTCCTGTCTTTGTTGGTTTCACCTGTATCTTTTTCTTTCCTCTCCTTGACGCTCTCTGCAGAGTCCTTCCTCTTCTTATCCTTCTCAGGCAAATATCCAGGAGCAGCTTTGTGCCTGTCTGTTTGGTCCTTTTTCTTCTCAGAGCTCTTGTCCACGTAGTCCCTCTCCTTCTTCTTCAAGAAAGTGTCCTTTTCGTTACGTTTCTCGCTGTATTCCTTCTTCTCTTTCGTTTTGTTCTCCTTTTTCTTGTCCTTGATTTCCTCTTTCACAGGTTCTATGATGAGTTTCGCCACCGTGTCGCCTTTAATCTCCCTGAATTCTGTTAATGGAGAATCCCAGCTATCTTCCCCTTTGAAATCAAAGGACGAATCAGAAGACAAGTCTGAAAACCACCTCTCCTGCTGGTCATCCGAAAGGCTGAACTTCGTGTCCTCGCTCTCGGGGAACTGGGTTTTGTTGTTAAACTCATCAAACCCAGACTCATCCCTGTAAAGTTTTTCTTTTTTGCATTTCTCTTTCTCTTCCTTGAAGGACTTTTCCTTCTCCAGCTTGGAAACCTTCTCCTCCTTCAGCTCGTTCTTCTTTTCGGATTTTGACTGCTTGTCCTTGGACTTCTTCTTCCTCTCCTCCTTGTGTATCCTCGGCTTCTCCTCCTTGGGAGATTTCTCTTTTACAGGTTTCTCCTTCTCCGATTTGCTTAACCCCTCCCTGAAGGATTTGCTCATGTCTTTGCTGCCATCTTTGACTTTCCTTAACGATTTCTCCTCCTTGGAGGATTTTCCAGTCTCATCTTTAAACAACCACTCCTTCTCCTCTGCTTTGACTTTGGGGAGCTTCTCCTCCTTCTTGCTGTGTTCCCGCTCGTGCTTTAACACTTTTAACTTGTTTTCAACTGGATTTTCTGTCTCTACTATCAAGCCTTTCTCAGGCTTCTGCTTAGAGTCCTCAAACTCGAAGGAGAACGTTTTGATTATTTTAATGTCTTGGCTGATGGGACACTGCCCCTTCTCCTTGTTTTTATGTTTGTGTTTTGTTTTATGCTTTTTCACCACCTTCCCCTCCTTGTCCAGCTTTGGAATCGCTCCATCCACATTGCTATGGAATGAATTCTTTTTCTCAGGAACAGTGCTGTGTGTGGGGTTTTTCTTTTTGTGCTCTGGTTTCTTCCTGACTGGCTTTAGGGACTCTAAGCTCGAGTCCTCGGACGAGTAGTCTGACTCGCTCGTCAGCCTCGTCCTGGTGGAGTCCGATAAGGAACTGACGTCTGACCAAGCTGGAGAAGATATGGTTTTCCAATTGTCCGTCCTCCAGTGCTTGGAGTGCTGCTCTGTAAGGTTGGGATTGTGTTTCTGGGATGCTAAACTCCCGTGAGAAGAGGTCGATGAGGCAGACAGAGAGTTAAACAAGGAGGATTCCTTTAGCACTAGCCTGGAGTCCTTTACACAGCTAGAGCTCTGGAGAGAGTCTCTATCATCCTCCTCACTCTCCACATTTTCACTCTCTGATTCAGAGGAACAAAATTTGTCATTTTTTTTGCCAAACCGAACCTCTTTGCTTTTCGTCTCCTTCTTCCTCTTCTTTTTTACTTTGCTTTTCTCCTTCTGGGCCTTGGTGCTGGTGGGCTCCCGAATCTTGCTGCTGGGCAAGATGGAGTGGGTCGAGAGCCTCAGCTTCTCCCCCGTCCCCACAGCAACGCTGGCCTCCTCCTCGTCCGAGCTGTCCGACAGAATGCGGTGGGCAGCTTTCTTTGGTGTAATTGTGTTATTTTTAGTATAAGTTTTCACTTCCATTTTGGGTATGGAAATGAAACTGTTTGCTTTAGTCTCTTTTCTGTAATCCTTTTTCAGCAAATGTTTGTCATCCACTGGCGGGACCCGGTCCTGCTCATCGTCCTCATCGAATTCATACTCATCCTTCACCGGGGTGATGGTTTTAGGGGGCTCCTGGGCCTTGGGCTTGTGCTTCAAACCCTTCTCAAACTCTGAGTCCGTGTTATTGCCATCAACAGAGCTGGAGGGAGCGAAGGAAGGGGCATCCTCCTCCTCTGAGGTCTCTGTGGAGAGAGAAGAACAACGTGTTAAGGGCTGCGAGGGGCTTTGGGGAGGGAACAGGGTCAGTCTGGGGCAGACCCGAAGCCCCGCGAACGGCCCCGCCGCCCTGTCGCCTCACCCAGCTGATGCCAAGTCTGCAGCCGGAGACGCCAGGTTGGGAGATGGTTTAGAAAGGAACAGCCATCAAACCAACACCCTGGCTGTATGGAGAGAAGAACTGCTCAGCGAGGTTGTGACTGCCCACAGCGTACGTAGGTCAAGGCTCCCCGTAAGCCTGGAACCTCTCGTTAGCACTAATTAACACCTGCGACGCTTCCCACACACGCAAACCTCCTCCTCTCCACCACACAAGCTGGAACATCACCCACATTTCAAAGACAAGACATCCATTTACCTGTAAGTGGCTTCCAATCCTACATCTGGATTGCACCAGGCAAAGTGATCTCAACGGTGGCTTCCAGGGCAAACAGCCAGAGCTCCCAGAGCTAAGGGCTGGCAGTTATGTTGTCTGAATTTGGGTTACAGCTACAGACGGACTCCTGACCGTGGCAGCAGCGTGTGGATATTCTGACAAGAGTCTAACTTCACTGTCCTCTTAACGTCTCTGTATTAACAGACAGCTGCAGGCCACAAACATCACTCCCACGTTCACCCAAAGGTCAATCTCACCTGTTGAGCTCTCTTCGCTGGAGGGGTACGTGGTCTTTCCCAGGAGCAGATTCACCATGGTGGGAGAATTAGCTACTTTTAAAGGCGTCTCGCCCTTCCTGTTGCTTTGATGAGGATTCCCTCCATAATGCAACAACAGCTTCACCACCTGCAAACAGAAAGCAAGAGGTGGAGATGCTCATGGTGATTCGAGCCCAGGCTTTGGTTTGTGTGACTTAAGGGGAAGGGAAGTGGCCTGTCCCTGGAATGTGCCTCGTGGTGCTGATGGTCGTGGATGAGAAAGGAGTCAGAACATCAGCACCAGGAAGTTCTGGGCTCCTCACCATAAGAAGGACATCAAGGTCCTGGAGCAAATCTAGAGAAGGGCAACTAGGCTGGGGAAGGGGCTGGAGGGCAAATCCTCTGAGGAGCAGCTGAGGGAGCTGGGGGTGTTGAGCCTGGAGAAGAG
>JAQOTC010000376.1:0-10814 GCA_028554615.1 Rallus crepitans
GAGAAGTTTGTGGAGGACTGTCTCCGGTGGGTGGGACCCAATGCTGGAGCAGGGGAAGAGTGTGAGGAATGCCCCCCTAGCTAAGGAGAACAACTAGGGAGGAACTGATTGAAGCCCCCAGTCCCTGCACCTCCCTGTGCCACAATGGGAGAAGAAGGGAGTGAAGTCTGCTAAGAAGGGAGGGATGGGGGGAGTTGCTCTAAGATCTGGTCACACTTCACAGAATCACAAGAGTGGCTTGAAAACTACATCAGCCAATTCCCTCAGGATTCTGGGATGCATTTCATCAGGCCCCATAGACTTGTTAATGTTCAGGTTCCTCAGATGGTCATGAACCTTGCGTTTACTTACGGCAAGAGGGGCTTTGTCCCCCAGGTCCTGTTCAGGAAGTCCTTCAGCTTCTGATCTTGACATCCCTGATGAGCTCGCTTGCATTGGTGACTATCAGGTCCAGTAACGCATCCCCTTGGGTAGATCTGTCTGTTTCCTGACTGTCCTGGGTTTGGTTAGGATAGAGTTAACTTTTTCTCTAGCAGCTGGTGCAGTGCTGTGTTTGTGAGTTAGGATGAGAGCAGTGTTGATAACGCACTGATATTTTTAGTTGTTCCCAAGCAGTCATGGGCTTCTCAGTTGTTCATACTGCCCTGCTAAGAAGGCTGTGAGGGGCACCCAGGAAGCCTGGAGGGGACACAGCCAGGACAGGTGGTGACCCAAACTGCCCAAAGACAGTATTCCATGCCAATTACGTCATGTTCAGCATAAAGGGGGGCTGGTAAGGGGGGAGCTTGTGGCTCCAGGACATGTGATTTTGGGGACAGTCTGGGTTTGGGACAGTTCTGAGCTATAGGAGCTGAGCTGTGGGGTTTGGTGAGAAACCACATTGTGTATCACCAGTTTTGTATATCTTGCTATGAAGTCCTGTTATTGTTATCTCTCTCTGTCCCAGTAAACTGTCCTTATCCCAATCCACAAGGTTTTCTTTTTAGTGTTCTTTTCCCTGCCCTTTTTCCTCCCTTAGAGAGAGCAACTGCATGGTCCTCAGCTCCTGGCTTGGGCAAAATTATGGCACTGACGTAGGAAATGATCATCATGATGTTCCAGGAATCTCCTAGATTGTCTACAGCTCACCATGTTGCTGTTCTAGAAGATGTTGGGATGGTTGAAATCCCCCAGCAGGTCAGAGCCTTTGAGCAGAATGCTTCCTGTAGCTATAGTAGGAATGCTTCATCAGTAGCCTCCCTTTTGTCAGGCAGCCTGTAATAGACACCAACCAAAAGGTTCCCCTTGCTAATTTCTACCCATAAACTTTCAACTTCCTCTTGGCAATTCTTTAGGGACCTCTCTCCACACTCTATCCATTCTTTAACATAGAGGGCAATGCCTCCACCCCTCCTTCCTCACCTGTCCCTTCTGAACAGCTTGTAGTCATTGATAGCCACACTCCAGTCATGGAATTCATCCCACCAAGTTTTGGTAATGGCCACTAGGTCATAGCTTTCCAGCTACTTTTCCAGTAGCTTCTACCTCCTCCTGTTTGTTGCCCATGCTGTGTGCATTCATGTAGAGGCATTTTATCTGGGCTGTTGGCTATCACCTTCCTAGGGGAACATCCCTTGGAGTGTTTCACAGGTGTTTCTCTGGTCTCCAACCACCTCAGCAGTCCCTGGCTCATCTCCGTAAGACTTTGACTGTGCTACAGTGTCTGTAGCATGCCCTAGGGCAACATGAAGGCCCCCACTAGCACCCTGTCCCTCTTAATGCTGATATGTCATCCCACAGCTTGTCACAGACAAGTCTGGTATTATTATCCCACTTCCCTCTTCACATTTAGTTTAAAGCCCTGTCATCTCTTGGGAAAAGACCCTCTTTCCCCCTTTGAGAAAGGTGTTTCCCATTTGACATCAGCAAGCCTGGTGCCATGTAGGCCATCCCATTGTCAAAGAAACAAAAATTTTGGTGCTGACAGCAGCCACGAAGCCATGTATTGGATCTGCCTATTCCAGCCAGTATTACTGTCTACAATGGGAAGGAGAGAAGGAAAAAAACAACCTGTGCTCCAGATTCTCTCACCAATTGCCCTAAAGCCCTGAAAGCTTTTAATTTTTCTCGAGCAACAAGTCACAGTTTTCTCTCCACCAATGTGGAAAATCAGTCTAACATGAGATTATAGTGATTCACATTCTGAATAAGTGTTACACAGCAATATTTAATAGCTTTAACAAAATGAAGTACAACATATACTAAAGAAGGCTTGTTGCCTATTGGAAGACAATATATTTGTTTGACTATATGAGCATCTAGTAACAGATATAAGCCTTTCTTAGAAGGAAGACACTGATTTCTATAATCCTCTTATTTCAAGTTGACATCATCTAGATATTAATCTGCAGTTTAACATCTAAATTCAATGCATATCCAATCATTAATAGTAGGCTTTAGGCTCAGCCTAAATTTGGTCATTCTCAGTTTTTCTATATTACTATAGTTGCTGAAGTTGTGTATCACATAAAAGTAGTCTAACAAAACAGAAGTGCCTTCTGAGCATAGGGATTCTCCTTCCCTTTGTCATCATCATCACATTCTTATGGCATAACACACCTCTTTATTTTTTTTTCTGAAAAAAAATAGTTTGTTACAACAATGCAAAAAACCTCACTATCCATACAGAGTTGTTCTAGGAAAAATACTGTATCCTTCTCTGTAAAGTTAATCATAGAGCAATGACTTCTGTACAAGAGAACAAAAAACCCCAAAACTTATTCATATCCCCACCTATGAACTAATGTATGCTGAACAAAACAGCTAGGAAATCACAAATAAACTAGTGCATGCAAAAGTTAGATTCAGAACTGATGCAGCCTTACAACACCTGAAGAGTGTCTATCCACTAGCCTCCATCTAGAGCTTTATTAGACTTGTTCAATGAGGTGGTTTGGCCCTGGCTAGAGGCCAGATGCCCACCAAAGTTGCTCCATCACTCCCCTTTTCAGCAGAAAAGGGGAGAAAATATATATATTGTGAGGCTTAGGCCTCGATATAAGGACAGAGGCATCACTCTGCAATTAGTGCAATGGGCAAAACAGACTCAATGCAGAATAAAGGGAAGGAAGCTAATTAATTACAACTACGCTACACACCCAGTGAACTAGAGTTGGGTAATGAGAAGTATGGCCAGGTCTTAAAGCACCTTCCCCCCACCCCTCCCTTCTTAGCAGACTTAAACTTCATCATGATTTTACTCCCTTCTTCCCACCCAGACATGGTTCTGGGAGGGGCAGGGAATAGGGATTGAGGTTCTGGTCAATTCCTCACAAGCTGCTTTCCTCTTCCAGATCTTCAACCACCTCTACTTCCCCCCATTCATCCCTTCTTTGCAGACTTGACTTTTGTCATAAATTTGCTCCCTTCTTCCCCCCCATCATGATGTGGGGAGGGGCAGGGAATGGGGGTTTTCAGTCCGTTCCTCCCGAGTTGTCTTGTGTCTTAGCTGGGGGGAGGGGCATTCCACACACACCCTTCCCCTGTGGCACTGTGGGGTCCCACCCATGGCAGACAGTCCTCCACAAACTTCTCTAGTAAAAGTCCTCTCTACCAGGGAGTCATCTCCTCACCACAGGCCTCAGTATGGTCCCTTCTATGGGGTGCTGACCTTCATGCCCGGATTGCTCCAGCCTGGTCCCCCACGGAGTCACAAGAGCCCTGGCAAACCTGCTGCAGCATTGGTCAGTCTCTGCACAGGCTGTAGATGGTCTCTGCTCTCCATCTTTATCCATGGGCTGTGAGGGGATACCTGCTCCACCATGGTCTTATCCACGGGCTGCACAGGAATCTCTCTCTGGCACCTGGAATGCCTCATTCTTTCATCCCCCTCCTTCTTCCCTGGCCTTGGCTTCTTCCATCTTCTCACTCCCTTATATGAGGGCAAAATGTAGCTGCTTGTGTGTTTGGTTTTTTTGTTTGTTTGTTTGTTTGTTTGTTTTCTCCTCACTTTGATTCCCTGAGGCACTGTGACCATTGCTGATGGGCTTGGCCCTGGTCAGCAGCAACTCTGGCTTTGAATTGGCTGATGTTTACTTTCTGGGGCCTGTAGCGAGCTTCTAGCTGCTTCTTGCAGCAGCCATCTCAGCAGCCCTCCCTTCTCCATTAGAATCCAGCTATGCAAAACTGACACGCAAATATAACTTGCAGGCTCTCCCTTGCATCACCAACAAATTTACTTGTTTTAATAACAGAAACTAGACATTTTAGAAGTGTTGGTTAGAAGTAAGCAGGTCAAAAATACTTCACTGCTCTCTTGAAAATAGGAGGAAGTCATCCACATGCTCAAAGCCAACACCAGGAGCTCTAGTCAGGTAACACATGGCAATCTTATGTCAGCAGTCAGTCACATCTCTGTATAGGAAAATATGGAGGAAAAGGGGGACACCTGAGAGAGACTTGGATTCCCAAAAGCTCCCAAACCAGATTAAGATGCCTGGTAGCATCATGATGTCTTTTGTGGCTGAGCATACTAGAACCTTCCTCAATACCTCTGCCACTGCGCAGAGTTGAAGTCACAGTATGTGGCATTGTCTACTTGGACAACAGACAAGATATCAAGTATGGTATACATACTGAGGATTATCCCCATGTGACATTTCATTGGATCCCTTTGAGGCCTGGAAATAGTCAATGCTATGCTTTGGGATGCTTACTCACTACCCTTTACTTCAACCTGACTGTACCCAGCAGGCACAGCACCTCACTAGCCTCCATGGACACTACCATTAAACAGCATGGCTTCTCACAGCTTTTGTCAATTGCCAACATGTTACTTAGTTGTCCCTTGCAGGCAAAATATGGTCCCTGCTTGAAGAGTCCAAGCATAAGCATATTGCTCCCACCAGAGACATGAACCAAAATGAACAAATACATAGTGGATATGTGATAAGCCTATGACTGGGATGAAAACTAACAATGATTTGTCCAAGTTGAACATTAAGGGGGCTACTTCAAGTCAGTGAAATCCAAGTATCACCTCTAATAGCACTAGAAGTGGTTTGATCCTGGCTAGAAGCCAGGATCTCATTTATTTATTTGCGTTTATTACACTACACACACACACAGAGAAACCAGAGTAGGATAATGAGAGGTACACCACTAACTCTTAAAATACCTTTCAGCTTCAACTTTATTTGTGACTTCTCTCCCTTCCTTCTCCTGCCCTACCCCCACCCCCCCCCCCCCCCCAGTGGCACAGGGGAAGATGGGGAATGGGGGTTTCTGTCAGTTCATTGAGTTGTATTCCATCTTGGGGGGGGGTGGGTAGTGGCAGCAGCATTCCTCACACTCTTCCCCTGCTCCAGTGTGGGGTCCCACCCATAGGAGACAATACTGCTTGAATGTCTCCAATGTGAGTCATTTTCCATGGGGCTTCAGTTCCTCACCAACTCCTTTCATGGAGTGCAGTCCTTCAGGCCCAGACTGCTTCAGAGTAATAAGTCCCCCCAGTGAACCTGCTCCAGTGTGGGCCTCTTTCTGCACGGGCTGCAGGTCCTGTCAGGAGCTTGCTCCAACACAGGTCACAGCGTCTTCCATATGTCTCCACCTGCTCCAGTGTGGGGTCTCTCCCCAGACTGCAGGTGGGGTCTCTGCTCCCCATCATCTTTAGTGGGCTGCAGGGAGATAACCTCCTCCACCATGGTCCTTTCCATGGGTTGTATGGGAATCTCTTCCAGTGCCCAGAGCACCTCTTCCCCCACTTCTTCACTGGCCTTGATGTCTGCAGAGTTCCTTATATCTTCTCACTCTCTGATCTAGTGAAATCCTACCTAGAGTACTCTAATACTGGAGTACTATAATAGCACAGTTTAATAAATCTGTAGGTAAAAGCAGTTTGCTCTTTAAAGATAGCAGATGGGAAAGTGTTCTTCAAAATAAATTCAATTTTTAGGTTTAAAAAGAAAACATTTAAATTTGAAATAGATGAAGAAACTTTCAGGTGACTAGCTTTTTAGCTGTTTAAGCAGAAAAGCAAAGACTTGCTTATTCTTGGTGTTGTGGTTCAGCCCCAGGCAGCAGCTAAGCACTTCACTAACATGACAAAATGGTACACACAGAGAACTGCACCAAGGAAAGGACCAAACTGATGACTCAGACTGTCCACAGACCCACCCCTTCCCAACCAACCCTTTTTATGGGGGCATGATGTCCTGTGGTATGGAAAACAGTCTGGGCCAGCTCACCTGTGCTGGCTGCTTGGGGAAGTTAACTCTGGCCTGGCTGGAACCAGGACATCTAGTTTTAAAAAAAAAACCCTGAGCAGCTTCCTGAATCCCCGGCACAGATCCTGATGCACTGATAAGTCACACTTCTCTGCACAGACTTTGTCCATGAGGCAGCTGCAGCAATTCTCTAAGAGCAAAAAAAAAATAAAGCTGGGGCTGGGTAATAACCCGTGGGAAGAAGGGGTTATTCCTGGTGTTGAAGAGAAAGCTATCAAGTCAAGGCCTGGGTATGTATGAGAGACATATGGGGAGACGTATGCTATGTGGGCTTTACAAAAAAATAGATCCTTAGGAAGAAACACTGACCTCTCAGGTTATGTTCATTCTCAGAAAAGTGGCAGATGAATGTGGTATGAATTCTGGTACTACTGGAGTGCTTAATTTAGCAGCGCCACTGTGTGATGTAGTTGTACAAATGTTGCTGTAAAACTCAATGCAAAATAAAACCCTGCATGCAAGCATTTATATGTATGAGAATTGTATTCCATGTCAGACCCTAAATTGCAGAATCTGCAACTGTGTCAGGGATTCTTTTAGGTCCTTGTAGTGTTTATTGTGGTGAGAAATTGAGACCACATGTGGTTTGTGATTGAGATTGCACATGCTGTTTTGTGGTTCTCTAGGTAAAGCTGGTAAGTTTTAAATATTTTCCTTGCCTTATGGAGAACTTAATTATTTTGTGTTGGAACAAAAAGCAAATCCCAGAGAAAAGCCTGACTGAATAAAACAAGCAGAGTTTGAGCTAATTGTTTCTTGCTGCCACTAGCATACTTGTAACTGCCAACTATTACATGAATTTCTACAGGCAAGTGAATCTTAAGCAGAATACCAGGTTCTTGGAGAAGTCACAGAAGACTACGTGTATACTTTCTGCCTCATCTAATAGCATGTTTTTGAGCTCCTCTTTATTTAGTGACTCGTGAAAAGTTGTGGTCAAAGGTTTGTTTAAATGGAAGCAGAAAACTCATAAGCTACCACTTGCTGCAAAGGGCAGAAGTGGACAAAACTGGTGGTAGGATCAATTTCCTATTACATTTTTCATAGGAAAAAATCTAGAATTAGGAACGGTACCTATATTTATATTTGCATGTTCAAAAGCTACCTGGCTCTACTGGTCATGGTCAAGATACATCATGTGATGCAGATCCAGTTAGCCCTGTAATGAATTAATTCAAAGCTTCCATCATTTGATTAGCTATTTGTACGTTGCCTGTGCTTAAAACTGGCTAAATCTCATCTAACTTTCTCTACTAGCAATCTAAGTCAGTGTTACAATTAATAGTTGATTGGATTTCTGAAGCCTTGCCAAATTGAGGGAAGCTTTCCTTGGTGTTTGACATCAACTTCTGCAGTACTGAAATGTTAAAGTAAAAAAAATGGAGTCTGGTGTAATGCAGATATTGGTGGTAGATTTTTTTTTTTTTGTGACTAGCTTTTTGCTGAAGGAGTAATGGCAAAAGACTTACTTAACGTTTCTACCTCCTTTCTAGTTTTTTTAGACTGTTTCACATCTCTCTCTTGCCCTTTGAGGTGTTATTACACCAAAAGTGCTAATCTCAGATACAGGACTTCAGACTCCTTAAGGCTTTTCAAACTTCATCTGACACTATGATCAACAGATTACAGTTCACAAATTACCTTTGAAAACAGTGGTATATTTTCTAAATATTTCCTTTCATGGTCAAAGACTATTTAAGAAAAAAGTGAGGGAGTATTGGATAAAACATGGATCACCTAAGGACTCTTTGAATTCTGTACTAATAGTGAGCTGCTCTACTGTCTGGATCAGCTTTTTTTTTTTTTACTGGCTAAAAACAGCTAAAAACTTCAAACAGGCCAAAGAGTACAATCAAAACCACTCTCTTGTCAAAATGAAGCTTGAAATAGGATGCTTTATAAACTAGACACATGACTAGTCAGGGTCTTCTGAAGAGAGCATATGGTAGCTGACACTTCAACTGGAGGTGACTTGGTAATTATAGCTCCTTTCTCTGAATCCCTCTGCTGTTTCATGGGGCTAATGGCAAATTAAGCTGGTCTTTGTAGATGCAAGGAAGGCAGGCTGCTAAAAATATTTGGTTTCCCCACATCTCTATTCTCAGACTTGCACTGGGCTGAAAGCTTGGAGTCCGAGGTATGACATCAAAGTGGTTAAACCCTTCTAAAGTGTGAGGAGTCATCCACTGGTGACAAACTTTCTTCTGACTAGAGAAAGATCTCTGCTTGATCTGTTTTAAGACAGGACAAGGCAAGCCTCTTAGAGACTTTTGAGTTTTTCCTCTAGCACCAGGTAGTAAGTGGTTACTGAAATCAACAGAGAATTGCTTGTTTAATTGATTCATTTTGATGCTTTAGGTGTTTCATAGTGACGATCTGGCTTTGAGGGCAAGTTGCATCAATTTCAGTGACATAAATGTCTCAATTCCAGTTCAACATGTTGCAAGCATTCCTGAACATAAATCAGCTCAAGTTCTGCCTGAGTTGCCTTTATTCCAAGAGAAATGTAATATATAGTTGAACAAGTTGACTCGACAGTTTGAACCTGAGCAAGTGAAATTAGTGGTTTTTGTAGGCTGATCCTTGGTGTGATTTAGCTAACAGTTGCTAGACCAATGGGCCTTGCTTCTACTGTTCTATACCAGGCAAAACAATTGGAAAGAACAATTTCTCTACAATTGGGTGGCTGACTCATGCCACAAGGCTTGGCATTTCTTTAATTCTTTTATCAACTGTTTTATCCTAGCTAATATAATCGTGGACAATGTTCTTACCCTAATCCCTTTTGAATTCTGTTAAACTGTTGGCCTTAATGTTGCATAACAATAACTAGCAAAATACAGGTGTCTTGTGTGTTTTGTAACTCACCTTTGAAACTTTGTGCTGACCTTTTATGCTTTTCTGTTGGTAATACTGCCGCTGCTGAAGGGTGAATGAGAACCTCTTAAGACTGATGCTTGCATCAGCCTGATTGCTAGCCCTGAGCTCAGATCCTTTCTTGAGCTTGCCTTCAAAACTCAAGTTGTGTTCCTATAGCAGACTTTTTAAGACTGCTTGATAGCCTCCTTCCCAAAGTATGGAGAAAACAAAGCATCTTGTGTCCCTTTTTATGAAAACTTGGGAGCTGCATTGCTAGATCCCCCCATTCTGCTACTTTCAGTTTAACCGTGCTCTTTTTACATATCTGTGATAAAGAAGGAATGGTTGTTAGTGTTCAGACATTTTGGATGTCTGGTCTGGAAGTTGTTTAGCTTTACTAGGATAATGGAGAGGCTTTCACTTCATGGTTTTGATTCCTTGTTCTTTCTAAGGTGTGTTTGAATAACCAAACTTGCCTAGAACAAGGTCAGAGTTCTCATAAAAGGTAAAGAATAATCTAGGCTTATTAAATAATCCTTGTTATCCTCTTGCTGCAGTATTTTTTTTTATGCTATACAATCTTGTCTTGTAACTCTATTAACATTTTAGATCAATCTATGGTAAGCAGGGTAAAGAACTAAAATTGTGCAGAGGTTCCCAAAGTGTCAACTTGAGTACAGAAAAATGATGTTAAGGGTCACCCCACTTACTTTAAAAGTCCAGCTGATATCTATCACCAAACTTGTAAGTTAACCATAGCTCTGTATTACAATGGCTCCATAATTAAGAATGATTTTAGATAGTTGCTAGGTGGTTGATGAAAGGGATTTTTTTAAAGGAACACCTGTAAGCTAACTGCCCTGGAACACTAAGAATATCTAAGTAAGATATATCTAAAAACACACAGACAGTTTGGCAATGAAACCTGAAATCCAGGCGTCCCTAATTGAACTGTCTTCATAATAATACTAAAAACCCCATCCATGGGTCAAGAAGACCCTTGCCTAGGTGAAGACCCTTCCTCCATGCAGGCACAGTGATTGAAGATGACCTAGCAATTATTATAATTGCATGTAAATTACTAGCCAAACATTGTAACTGGCAGTTTATTACCATCTAACATTTGTGCATAAATATAACAAAAACACACTTTTGCCCACTGGGTAATGAACGAATCTGCTTTTTTGGACAACACAGCTTTGTGGTGGGACTTGGAAGGGTTCTGCTGTCTCTTGGCTGCGGACAACTGTGCCTTACTGAGGGCTTTGGCTTAGTGCAAGGAATTTAATATGTGGTGCACAGCTAAAAGTACTGGTCAGACTTGGCTTACTGCTTGGTGATTTTGATTTGGGATTTTGATGGGCTGTGCTGCATGGATTTGAATGACCACTTCAGATCCATTCACAAGGATGTTCAGGACCTGATGCAGCACTCTCAAAAGATCACACAAGATACTGGGTTTTTTGGCTTGGAGGCTTTGGGGAATTGGATGGGATTGAGTGGTTGGCTTAAAAGCATTGTTCAAACAGGGTTATTAATTTTAATTGTAGTTGTAATAGTATTGCTTTGTTTAGGGTGTTAGCCCTTTTTCTGAAAATGGTTAACCACGCTTTTCTCCTACAAAATAAAAACGGGGGAATTGTGGAGGAATGGTTAGCTAGCAGAGGCCACATAGACATGGGCTAGCTGTCC
>JAQOTC010000377.1:0-13841 GCA_028554615.1 Rallus crepitans
TTGTGTAGCTCCAGGCCTGGAGGTTGGTGTCCCTGCCTGTGGCAGGGGGCTGGAGCTCTGGGACCCTTGGGGTCCCTCCCAACCCAGCCCAGGCTGGGGTTCTGGGATTCTAAGACACGTGGAGGCAGCAGCCGTCTGAGGAGAAGGCAGGGCTCAGCTACCTCCTCCAGAGTTGCTGGTCTGGGGCAGGGGGTGATGCTGGCGGGCAGGCAGCAGATCCCTCTGTGCAGCACTGCCCCTGGCATGGGAGACCACAGGGCCAAACTCCCAGCCCCTGGGAGAGGAGGCAGAAAGCAGGAGGTGGAACACCTACGCTGGGGTGTTGGGCCAGCAGCAGCTGGGGTGGGGAGGCAGCTCCTGCCCAGGGTGGAATGTTCCCTCTGCAGCTGGAGCTGCTGCAAACAGGCTCTGGCTGTGGAGCTTCCCAGCAGACACAGCCCAAAGCAGCAGCTCTGGTGCTGGTGAGCAGAACCTGTCCTTCTGGGGAGGTGGGCTGGGGTATGATCCCAGGTGGGATGAGGAAAAGTGCATGTGGGACAGTCCCACCATCACAGGTGAGGCCAAAGGAGGAAGGGAGCAAGAGCAGAGGGTGGGCTGGGGAACTCTGAAGAAGAGAGAGAGGGGGAATGCAGAGGCAGCAGGGAGCAGGGCAGTGAGCAAGTGCTGCAGACAGGACCAGGAAGGGGAAACCTGAACAGCAGCCACAGCAGCAAGAGAAAGGGAAGGGAGAGAGAGGTGGCCAAGAGCCAGGAGGAGAAATCCTGACCCTGAGCTCACCAGGGCCAAGCATTCTGTGGCTCTGCTCCCCGTGACCTCAGCCTGGTCTGACTTTGTGCCTCATCTTCCTGGCCCCTCGTGGCATTTGTAGATGGGAGAGCTCCAGCAGCCAAAGATCCAGCTGTGAGCACCGAGGAGAATGGCTTCTGGAAAAGGCACACCCCACCCTACACCTCCCTGCAGCCTACACCCCATCAGCAGCCATCCACCGACAGCTCCAGGCCAAGCCTTAGACTCTGGACCTGAGATTTGCCTTTCAGGAGGTCTGAGGGGGCTGACAATGACAAAAAGAGCCTCTTCACTTTGATTTCTTCTCCCTTAAGAGGAGGTCCTGTCCCTCTGGTAAGAAACAGCCCATCAGAGCAACCCCTGGTGCCACCCCCACACCGCTGCCTTCCCATCTCTTGTTACTTTCAAAGCTATTTATTCTCTGGGTTGAGCTTTACATCACTTTGCTGCTCAGGGAGGGCTTGGCAAAGCTGAAGAAGGAGAAATCAGGGGTCCCTTTTTGTTACCACTGTGAGCCAAAGCTCATTGTCCAACCTGGGAACAAAACCCAGCAGTGAGTTCCTGAGAGCAGCAGGCAAACACCCCCTTTAATCCTGGCTGATGCACAGGGCTCTGGGGTGTGGTGTCCTTCAAGGCTGCAACCTGAAGGTGTTTAGAAAACTCCCCCAGACCCAGAAGGGGAGGCAGAGAGATGCCAGAGGAGCAAGGGAGGCTCTTGTCCCTGCAACAAGAGCATCACCCCTCCCAGTGAAGAGGAGTTTGTGGTGTCACTTGTAGTGAGCAGGATCAGATGTTGGCTGGGCAGTAAGAGAGGAGTGAAGAAAATGCTGGCAGAGCAGTGGATTTGCCTCTGCCTCAAGAGTGGGCAGAGCCTGAAATGCCAGGACTCTGGGTGTGTTTGAGCATTCCCAGTTCCCTGTGCTGGTAGAGACTGGTAAGGCAAGGAAGGGCTGCAGAGGGTTGGCAGAGCAACAAGCTGGCTGCTCTTCTGCCATCAAGAGGCCCTCAGCAACCCAAAAGAAGGGAAAAAAGAGCAAGAAGGCCCCAAATGAACCAAAGCAGCTAAAAAAGAAACAGCCAGAAAAGCCACTGTGGTTTATTTTCTCCATCCACAACGTGAAGGGGGGGGGAAGGGGAATAAACTGAACCCATCACTGATGCACCAGAAGCCACGTGGGGTTTTGCCCCTTCAGCAGCAGCAAGGAAAGGAGCCCTGCAGGAAGCTCTGCTGCCTGGAGGGAGCAGGGATTTAGGAAGGAGATGGTCTAACCCAGGGGGAAAGTTTGGAGCTGTGGTCCAAGCCCAGAGCTGCTTCTTGCTGCTTGGAGCTGGGTGTTTTACTTAGCTCTGGAGTCTCCAGAGGAAGGACCCTGCCAAGGGGGTGTGGGGCTGGCAAGAAGAGCAAACACAACCCTGCTGCAGGACCAGGTGAGAGACAGGGACAGAAAATCAGGGTGTAATTCACTGAAGATGTCAGTTACATGAGAGAGGAACTGAGAAGAAGCCAGACTTTCCTGGAAGGGATCAAAACCTGATGCCTTCTTGGACTTCCAACCCTGATTAAAAACACTCTTGGCACTTTTCTTACTTAACTCAGTACCAAGGCTGCTGAGTTGGAAGGGCCCAGGCAGCACAAAAGGCACCACCACAAGCCCAAGACAGAGGGACAAGCATCCAGTCCCTAATTCATGCTCCAAACCCAGCAGGATGAAGAGGAGACTCCAAGTTTGGTTGCTGCTCGTTGCCACGTGTGCACAAAGCTCCCTTCCCAAGCAGCCTCCCCTTCTGCTCCCAGGCTCCTCAGCTCCAGTTTCTGGTGACCCAACCCCGAAGGGAAGTTGCCCTTTGTTGGAGCCGGCTGTCTCCAGCCATTGCCTGTTCCCAGCCATTGCCTGTTCCTGCTCTGCTGGTGCAGCTACACAAACAGGACGTGGTTACGGGGCTCAGAGGTTCGCTGGAGCAGGGCAGAGCCCTTCAGCTCGCTGCTACCTCTCAGGAAGGTTACTTGCTGAGCTTTTGTTTTTGACATGAGCTGCTCAGTCACCTGAGCCCAACCAGTATGTTTGCCTGTAGCAGGGCTCTCCATGGGGATGCTGCATGGAAATGAACTTATCTGCCATCTCTGGCCACTGGATGCTACGGCTGCTGCTGCTGCTGGAGAGCCTTCGCCTCCCTCCATGCTGCTGCTGGGCACCCAGGCGCTGCCTCGTGTCCTTCACCCACTGCCATGCGCTGGGCAGGCCTGGTGCCCAGGATGCCGTGGGCTACAGCCAGCCCGTGGGCAGGCCACGCCGTGCCCGACCCGGTGCCGTCTATGTGGCCCCCCCGCCTGACCCTGAGCCACGCAGCACCGCCCTCAGAGCACGTTCAGCGCGTTCCCAGAGCTCCCTGCCCGCCCGGGGACCCTGCCAGCCCGCCCAGGGAGGGGGTCACCGCCGACCCGCGGCCTGTAGGCCCCAGCCTTCCTCCAGGAAGGGGCCTCGGGGCTCCTGTAGCCTCAAACCAGGCGCCCGGCCGACATCTCCCTGAGCAGTACGGGCGGTAGCGGCGGCTCCCCGGAGGCTGCCGGGACCGGGGGAGCCGCCCGCCCGGCATTAGGCCCGGCCCCAACACTTCAGGCTCAGGTCCAGGCTCGGGCTCAGGCCTGGCCCCAACACTTCAGGCTCAGGCTCAGGCCCAGGCCCAGGCCCGGCCCCAACACCTCAGGCTCAGGCTCAGGCCCAGGCCCGGCCCCAACACCTCAGGCTCAGGCCCAGGCCCGGCCCCAACACCCCAGGCCCAGGCTCAGGCTCAGGCTCAGGCCCAGGCCCAGGCTCAGGCTCAGGCTCAGGCTCAGGCTCAGGCTCAGGCTCAGGCTCGGCCCCAACACCTCAGGCCCAGGCCCAGGCCCGGCACCGGCGCCTCAGGCCCTCACCGGCCCCACAGCGTCGGCGCGGCCGGAACTTCTTCCCGCCCCGCCTTCTCGCGAGAAAGCGCCGTCACAGGCAGCGCTTTGCCTGCCGTCACGGGCAGCCTCACTCTCCTCCGCCGCGTCCGTATCCTTCCGCGCTCTCCCTCTCCCCCTCCCCCTTCTGGAGAGTTCTGCACGGCGGCCGCAGGACAAATAGTTCCCCGTCCGGCCCGCTCCTCCTCCTCCTCCTCCTCCTCCTCCCTCTCGCCCGGCACCTCCCACCTCGCTCCCAGCCCGGTTTCGGCCTCCGCCGCGGCGCCCGCCTCCGCGCCGCCAAACGCGCGCCATCCGGCGGCGGCGCGGCTAAGGAGCGCCGCGGCGGAGTGATACGCGGAAGGCCGGCGAGGAGGCGCCAGCGCATAAAGAGGCGGCGGAGGGATGCGGTAGGAGCTGCGGCAGCGGCAAGAAGCTCCAGCCCAGCGGCCGCCGCCAGGGAGCAGCGCGCCAGGCCGGCCCGTCCGCAGGCCCCCGCCCCCCCCCCCCCCCCCTTCCCCTCCGCCGTCGCCTTCTGGGGGGGCCCCCCCTCCCCTCCTTCCCTTCCCCCCTTCTCTCTCTCCTTCCCCTCCCCCCTTCCCCCCCCCCCCCCCCCCCCCCCCTTCCCCCCCCCCCCCCTCCCCCTCGGAAAATAGTCCCCGCGGGCTGCCCCCTCCCCGCCCGCCCCTCCTCGCCGCCTTGCGCACACAATGGCGCTGAAGAGAATCCACAAGGTAAGGGCAGGGCCCCGCCGCCCCGCGCCCGGCCCGGCCCCGCCGCGCCGGCCTAGCGCTCGCCTTACATAACCCGGGTAGGCCGCCGCCGCCGCCCCGGGCCCGGCGGGGAGGGACGGAGCGGGGAGGGGAGGGGGGGAGGGGGGGGGAAAGGAGGAGGAGGAGGAAGAGGGAAGGGAAGGGAAGGCCCGGCTGGGCCCTGCCCCGGTGGCGCGGGGTCTCCCCGGGGCCCGTCTCAGCCCGGGGGAGGGCGGCGAGAGGCCTCTTTCCGCGGCCGCTCTGCGGGGACGGGTGGCCCCGGCCTGAGGAGAGGCGGCGGCCGGGTCTGGCGAAGGGGAAGCGGGGGAGTTTTCCCCGGTTCCCCTCGGCCGTGCAGGCCGCGGCTGCCGGAGCGGGGCGCGGGGGGCTCCGGCCCGGCCTGCCGGGGCGCTTTGTTTGTCCGTGTCCCCCTCCCCTCCCCCCCACGCCCCCATCCCGGCGCTGAGCGGGCCCGGCCCTGTCCCGGGGGAGGGGTGGGGGTGTGAGAAGGCCGAGGCCGGCGGTGGTCGCGGCGGCCGGGCCCCTCCGCGGCAGCGTGGCCCCCGGGGCCGCGAGGGGGCGCCGGCGCCGGGGCAGGGCCGGGCCCGGGGGTGGCGGCAGCCGCCGCCAGCTGTTGCGGCTGGAGGGGAAGCGCCTCGTCCCTCCGGAGCCGCTCGGGGCCTGGAGGGGGACGCGCCCGGCGGAGCGCGGCGCTGCCCGCGCTGGAAGTTCCGGGGTGGCTGGTTGGGGAGCGGCGGGGCCGAAGGCTCCTCTCCTCCCTCGGCATCGCGTGCGGAAGCTTGTCACGTCCGGCTGGTCCAGCGCAGGGGGGGTTGATGTTCTGATGGAGCCGTTGTACGACCTGAGTCATCTCCTTTAGAGTCGCGGGGAGCGGCGTGCGAGGTGCCTTCTCCTGCTGGAGCAGGAGGTGCCCGAGCCTGCGAGGGGGATGCTGCTGCTGCTGCTCCATCCTCTGCGGTCCTAAAACTGTGCTTTGCTTGAACATCTCGGTGTCTTTTACTGGGGGCACACACATAACCCAAACCTCCTCCGTTCAGGAGGGTGATTGAAGCACACTTGGGTTGCCTTGGAGAGTCAGGCAGGGAACTTAGATCCTTTTTCCCCTGCAAAACGTGTATCTGTCAGTTCTGGCCTCAAGCAGGCTTCAGGTGTGGAAGCTGGCCCTCCCCTAAGGCTTCTGGGTTTTGATTCCTCTGTAGATCTGACTTACATCAAGAACCAGATGTGAACCTGCTACCTAACACTTCAGATGGGTCTGGCAGTTCTGGCTTGTGATGTTTGTAGCTCTGGGTTTGCACTGTGTGTTAACATCTTTGCTTTGGTTGTAGGTTATCTTGGCGTTTTTGTGAAGCTTCGAGTGTGGTGCTGATGAGATTAAAGCTAAGGTGGAGAAGAGAAGTGAAGAGAGCATGGAGGCTTACGTGTGGAATAGGTAGAGCTGGAAAGGGAAGGACTTGGGGCTGTGACTTTAGTGTGTTGAAACTCCCAGGGAAGTGCGTGGTGCTGGTGGATGTGAGGCTGTTGTGTCACTCCAGCTGAGTCTTGCTCTGTTGTGTCACTTCAGTGCTGCTCAGTAGGGTGGCAGGGCTGTCCTGCAGCGTGTGTGTGTGTGTGTGTGTGTGGGCTCACAGCCGCTCTCAAACAGCACTTCCCCCTCGGGTCGGGTGCCTGGCATCGGCACAGACCGTGGAGTGAAAGCTGGCAGCATAACTGTGACCTCAGGGATGGGGAGAGGGGGGTGTGCAGGCAGTGCAGGGCTCCTGTGAGGAGGGGATATCCTCCATCTGGGAACTCAGGAGGTGGGGATCCTGCTTTGCTTTCTTGTCATTCAGGGCATGCTGAGGTTTGGGATTCAGCACTCTTGGAGCACTTCTGTATCTGGCCTGGGTTTTTTTATTAAGCAGAGATAAGCTGGATGTGTAGAGTCTTTGTTAACACTGGGTGCTCCCAGACTGATTCTTTCTCTTCAAAAAGCAGCATGAAGAATCCTGAGGGGGGGGGACACACAGTGGGGACCGTGTAAGGTTACCAGGGTCTTTCAAAGCCCTGAGAAGCCCCACGAGAGCTTCGCTGGAGCGGTGTGGTGCGTGCTGAGCTCTGCAGGGTGCTGAGTGTTTCACTGGTGGCTGTTGGGGAGAAGGGAGGCAAGCTGTTGGCAGCACTTCCAACAGAAAGAAGCTATGCAAAGGGAAGTGAACCCTCTTTTTTTTCTTGGTAGCAGTCTGGATGCTGTCAAAGTTAGATGGGCATTAAGCTCCTGACGAGGAAGGAGCCCTCTTAGCCCCAGTTACTGTGTCTTGCTCGACTCCTTAAGTAATAATCACTGGTTGTTTACAGTCCAGCTATTTTAAACCCCATGAAGAGTGTTTGGCTCATCTTGTTTTTGTTCTGGACTCTGGGAAAAGCAGTGCTATCTTGCACACAGTGACACCATCCCTGCCAGGCAGCGAGGGGCACAGGCAAACCGCTGACCTTTGCTGTTGCACCTTGGGGCAGGAACAAAACAAGCCTGCAGAGCGTGGGTAAAGTAGAAATAATCCCACCAGGCTCAAGTCCAAGGACATGATGGGAAGGGAAGCTGCTGCTTAGGCATCTTTAGAGGGTATTACTGGTCTCTGTCTTAGTGTTCAGGTAGCAGTCTCACTGCTGCCTCTTAGGCCTGACAGCTTGGGCCTTGTTAGACCACGGACTGGGATGTTTTCTCCCAAGTTGTTTTGGGTCTGTGGATGAGGTAGGGAAGAGCAGGTGGAAAGGAGTAGAAAATCCTATGTGTAAACCCTTGATACTTTGCTACCTGAAGTGGTCTCTTGCATGTTGAGCTCCTTGGGGCTGGGAGAGGGACAGGACAAGAAGCTGGTTGCAGTTGAGCGAGCAGCGTTGGTGAGCGGGAGCTGCACGGCCCAGCCCAGCGTGTCTCTGGTGGCACAGCTGCTCCTGGGGGTGCCCAGAGGCTCCAGCCAGGGCAGTAGCTGTGTGAAGCAGCAGCTGTTCTTCAAGCAGATGCTCTGAAAGAGCTCAGGCTTGAGAGCTGCTCTCACACTGCTGTCTGTATGATTCACTGTGGCCCCTCCAGGCCTCGTTCTCCCTTCCTGCTTGGGCACTTGCAGGTCTCTAAAGCTGCTTGGGAGAATTGTTTGGGATCTGGGCAGTGGTGCCAGCCAGAGTCCCCATGCAGTGTGGGGGGTAGCATAACAATGTAAATACTCCTTGTTTTTGAACACATCACAATAGCCTGTGTTGTGGTGGTGATGTGTTTTAAGGAAGGCACTGTGGGACTGGGCTAGGACTGATACTGGAAGACTCTCAAGAATGGCTTCCATGTGAAGGTTTAAGCTGAAGCACTTGGGATACAGCCACATCCCTGCAGCACTGACCTCTGGGGAACACTTCCCTGTAACTGAATGGGGGGGGGGGTGCTGTGTGGAGCCACTTTGAATGGGGGAGTGAGGGAAAGGTTAGTTTAGGTCTGTTATGCTTTTCCCTGTATGGACTGTGAGGGACCCTGCAGTGAGGGGGAAGGGGAAATCAGGAGCTCTGCTTAAGCCCTGCTGAAGTGAACTGTTTTCTTACACCAAGGGAATAGTGGCTTTACTACTGCTTGTAACACAGAGAGCCCAAAACTGGGCAGCACTTCACAGAACTACAGTCCACAGTGATGCCCTTCTCCAGCTGCACAAGGTGATGGACCTCAAGTCTCAGACTGCTCAGCACTGAGCTGCTGCACTGTCCCTTCTGCCAGAACAAGGCTTTACCTGCGGGGGAGAAACGTCCCAGGAGCTGCCTGACTGAAGGGTGTTGGTGTGAAGGGGGTTCCACACGTGCTACCTGTGCTGGGCAAACCCTGGGTTACTGCAGCACTACAGATCCTGCTCTGCAGCAGGCAGAGCTCCTTCCCTTCCAGCCTCTTGCTGTGTTTGTGGAGCAGCCCATCTGTGTTAAATACCTTGTGCATTGCCAGTGCAGCCAATGCTGGGTAAGCCTCTGCTGGGCTTTGTGACACTCAGATCCCACCCCAGGAGGAAGTTGTACCTTGGCTTTGCTCTTCAGCCTTTAAAAAAAGTGACAGTTACCTCAGAGGGTGTTTATAACACATACTTGGGCTGTTCCTGTTTCATGCAGCTTGACTTTCTCATGCCTCTCAGCTGCTTGTCTTCTAACTCTTGCAGAGCCTTGTAAGAAGTCAAAGTCAATGGATCTGAACCACTTCAAGTACTGAAAAGAGGAGACTCTGCCCAAGGGAAAGGGTTAAAACAGTTGGGAAGTGTAAAACCCTCCTGTTAATTGGAGAAGCTGCCTCAGAGTGGCACAGCTGCTGGCATCACAGAGGTACTGGAGACCAGGAGAGCCCCTATGGATGCTGGAGGTGACCTGATGGTGGTGTGTGAGCGCTGCCTTGGCAAGCATGGGGCAGCGGGGTGTGAGATGCCTGGTGGCTGCGGGCTCCTGGGTCACCCTGCGTGGTACCAGCTGCTGGAGGTAGAGGTGGAACCTGCTGCCCAGGAGTGTGCAGCAGACTCTGTGTCCCACCAAATGTCAGCATCTGAGCTGCTTGTCAGTGCTGTGGGCCTGCTGCTGAGTGTGTGTGTGCATTGACTTGGGCCCTGATTCCACGCTGCTTGGCTCTGCTCTCTGCAGATCCTCAGTGAAGGAGCTGAGAAACCAGAACTCTGTAACACAGCCCTACCCTGCCTGGCACAGGAGGGTTACAGGGCTCCAAGGCAAAGAAACTCCCTGAAGTTGGATTAAAAAAGCTTGTCCTGCTGCCAGGTTGCTGCTGTAAATGAAAGTTAGGCTTACAATCAGGCTAATGATGTGGTCTTCCAAGTAAATTAGAGTTTGATAACAGCTCAAAGAGGAGTAGGGAGGGGAGACCACAGAGCCTGAGCTGAAAGGACGCTGGATTATATTTGGAGCCGTGCCTCTCATGCTCTGGAGGGTGTTGGGGGAGCTCTGGTGTGCTCCAGGGTGCATCAGAACTGCTGGGACTGGGTGCTGAAGGGTGCTGGCTCTGCACTCAGCCGAGTGGCTTCTTGCCCTTGCCACGTGTTGGTGGCTCATCCCGCTGAGCCCTGCGTGAGCACCGGCCCCATCCATGAAACAAGTCTGATCTTCTGCCTGGAGCAGCTTGTACCAAGGGCCTCTTAGGCTGGGGAGGGGTCTGCTGTCTAGGGAGAGAAAATTGGACCCCTAAGAAGGGGAGTGTGTTTGGAGGCTGCAGTTGAAACTAATCACAGGGTGAAACACGTGCGAGGCTGAACCTGAAGACCGAAACCACTCGTGTTTGGCAGGGTTTTAGAAGCTCCTCGTGCAGCTTGTGAACTCCTTGCCCAAGGTGCAGTGTGCTGGAGGCTGGCTGGGAGGGTAGCAGGGGAGGGTACCCCCCCTCTCCTCCCTGGTAACTGCTCTGAGCCAGGCTCGTGGCACTGGCTCTCCTGCGTGCCCCGAGGCCTCCCCGGCAGCAGAGGAGAAGCTCACTAAGAGGGTCTGTGGCCACAAGCAGGTTGCCATCTTCCTTGAAATGCAATCCTGGACCCCCTGGGCAGCAGTACATCTTGCTGGGAGCTCTGAAGTGCAATTAAATTTGCTTTTGGAGTCTAAAGGACAGCTCCTTGTGGGAGTTCTTGTAGCTCTTCTGCTGCCTGGGGTGTCCATGGGGGCACAGGACCTGCAGCTCGGCCTTTGGGGAGGACGCCTTGAACTGTGCTTCTGCTTCCTCATTTCTCTGGAGGAGCTAATTAGTGCTTCTGCCTGTGTGATGGGTGAGGTGAATGGTGTGAGCCTCAGTGGAGTGCCCACCCCTGGGGTGTTCTGCTGCAGGGGAGGTGATTCTAGGAGCTGGCCTTCCAGCTGAAGGCAGCTCGTGGTGAGGTAGCTTCCTGGCATCTGAGGAACCCAATCTTCATCTTTGCTTCTGAGCTCCTAAAACAAAACCACCTGTGCAGATCAGAAACTGTCTCAAGCAGCTCTGGCTTTCTTCAGGTCTTGGTTTAAAAATTGGTGCTGTCCAGGTTGGACCTGGTCCCTGGCTGGCAAGCCACATCCCAGGGGAACGGAGCAGGCCTTGCAGCGTGGGGCCTGATCCATGCAGCCATACCTGACACCAAACTGACTCCATCCATTACAAGTGTTATGTGAGCTCCAGAGCCACCTGTTCTGAGTTAGACCTGTTCTGAGTTAGACCAGTTCTCAGCAACACCTGGGGGTAGGCACCTTGCTGGCTCTGTTGGGCTCGTTGGTACCTTGCGGGCTCCCCGGGAGCCTCTCTGGAGGCAGAGGTTGCTCTGAAAGCTGGGTGCTGTGCTGCAGTGCTGGGTGCTCCTCTCTGCACACACCCACCATGCCTGATGTTGAGGCACCAGCAGCATGTGTGCAGCCTGAGGAGGCTGGCATGGTAGAGCCATCAGGTGTGCCCTGCCAGGAAATCTGGTGACACACGTGTGCCTGGTGCGCAGAGGCAGCTGCTGCTCTGCTGGGCTGGGCTCCAGAGGTGCCTTGTGGAGGTTGAACTATCCTGTTCTGGCCTGCAAGAGCTGGGAGGGTCTGTAACTCAAGAGGCTGGAATGGAGAGGTGGTGCTGAGCTTTTCCAAGCACCAAGGGGCTTATGTGTTGCTTTTTACATGGGTCTTTAAATCTGGGACATCTCAGTCTGTGCATTCACCACAGGGAAGGTGCATGTCAGGTTCCTAAACACAGCCCATGATGGGGTACAGCCCTGTGTGGGAAACACAGGTTCTTGCCCTCCTCCCTCCAGCTCTGGTGGTGTTGCATCCTGTTTGTGTAAAACAGGAGTGAAGGGGTTGAGGAGTGGGAAGGAAGGGGGGGGGTTAGGTGTGTTTGGGGGTTTGAGCACTGGATTCTCTTCCCTAGGAGACTCCAGTAGCATTTGGAAGTGGCCTCTGCTCTGTACAGCTTAAGAAAGACTTAAGTGTATTCAGCTCTCTGCTCTCCTGCCCCTGCATGTGGAGACTCTTTCAGCCATGACTGGTCTGACCACAGCCAACACGGGGCCTTTGGGTGCTGGTGGGGCTGTGTGTAGGTGACTGCACGTTCCCCTGCTGCTCCCCTGGCCTGCTCTGGCTCTGCTTGCTGCTGCTGCCTCCAGACTGTTGCCTGAAGACTCTTGGAGCCTGAGCACTTCCCTAGGGTGTCCCAGTGTCCTTGTGTTGCTTGAGGTGATGTTCCAGGCTTGAAGCAGGGAGCTGTGTGGTGTGAGGTGTGCTCCTGGGGCACAAACACCTCACCTGAGCTTCACTGGGACGCTTGCAGCCAGGAGGTAAGGAGGGAGGAGCCCTCACTTGTCTGCTCTGAACTGGCATCATAACTGACAAGGCTGGAGGGGATACCTGGAGATGCTCCCCACCTTTGGGAGGGATCAGGCTCTTCAGCAGGTGTTGGGTGCTCAGTACATGTCCAGGTCCACACCACGAGGGAGGGGGCTCAGTGGGAGCACTGGGCAAGCCTCAGCAGAGTGATGGTTTCAACTGGGATCTTTGAAGCTGGGAGCTGCCCAGAGCAGAGCTGAACCCCTGCAAAGGAGCTGGGCAGCAGTCAGGGCATGTGGAGCTTTGTTTCTTTGTCTTTTTGGGGTGTGGGGGGGGTGGGCTTCGTGCTGAGGGGGAAATCCTCAGGTTTCCTGCTTGGTGCCATGGGCTTTTTTCCCTCTCTTGTAACAGGAGAAGGGTTTGGGTGGTGTTGGCCTCCCAGTCTGTGGGAATGGGAAGCTGGAGCTCTGAGATGGATCTGTTGAAGAGCTTAAATGCTGCCTGGGGACAACAAAAGGCCGTTAAGTGAGGAGCTCTTTCCCTGGCTGCAATCAGCTTGCCTTGATCGCTGCCCTGGAATGTTTTGTCTGTCAGGAGCCCCAGATAAGCCTGGTATCTGGGGCTGCTGCTGCTCCTGGTAACCCCTTTGCAGGCTCTGAGGTGGAAGTGTTTCCTGAAGGCTGCATTGAGTCCTCCACATAATGGGTCTCCCTCCCACTGCTGGGCAAGCACAGAGCAGGATGAGTAAGTTTGGGGCCCTCATGCAAAGCACAGGCCAGGGACTGAGCCAGAGAGAGAGAGCTTGGCTTGAAAGCCCTGCTCTGCCTGCCCTTCCCACCAGTGCCCACTGGCTGATGTGACCACTGGTGGCTGTGGGTGAACTCTCTCTCTCTCTCCTCTCTCCCTCCCTCTGCTCTGGGCTGAAATTCTTGCTTCACAGTGCAACTTGGTGTTGCTCAGAAACACCCTGGATTGCTCAGCCCCAGAGGCTGAGACTCATCCTGGGATGTCAGCCAGGGGAAGGTCTGACTAACAGGGGTGCCTGGAAAGGGAGGGTTTCCCCTCGTGGGGCAGCAGCCCTGTGGGTGCAGGGGCCTCCTGTTCTCCTCCATTTAACTACCCACGTTTGCTGATGGGGGTGGAACAACCACAGGTTGCTCGTGCCTTCTGTACCCTCAGCAGTGGCTTTGCAGTGTGAGAACATAAACTGGAGCAGCTGGGGAGCTGGTGCTCTACAGGGCATAGAATGAGGCTGGTGCTGAGGGCTGTTGGACTGAGGCTGCTCTGCTTCTCCATGGCCTGGAGGTGGTGGAGCCTGGCATTGCTCTGCTTCTCCATGGCCTGGAGGTGGTGGAGCCTGGCATTCTTTGGACTTCCCTCAGTTTTATTGGCAGTGAAGGCCAACCTGCCAGACCCTGTGGCTTGGTGAGACTTGCTGTGCCTTAACAGGGTGTGGAAACCTAGAGAGGGAACTGGGGTGGGGGGTGTGTGTGTGGGTGTCAAACGAGCTGCATGGATTAAAGAAGCAGCTCTGCTCTTCTGGGGCGCTGGTGCTGTGTCCTTGTGGGGGTTGGGACACTTGTTGCTCTGTGTGCTATGTTCCTGAGCAAGGGTGATAGCCCCAGTGCCACCAGCAGCTCTTGTAGCAGGACCATGATTGGGTTTAGAGGTCAAATGCCATAAACTCTTCCTGTTCTGTGTGTTTGTTTTAGGAGTTGAACGATCTGGCACGTGATCCTCCAGCTCAGTGTTCAGCAGGGCCGGTTGGTGATGACAGTAAGTATGCTGCTGGGCAAGGGCTGCACTCACTCTCTGCTGTCCTCTTCCTGCTAGAACAGGATGGGTAGTTCCTTAGCCAGGGGAGCTCCTCTTCTCTCCCTCTGACTGGAGTGCTTGGTGCTGCCCCATGTGCTAAAGCTTCAGCTGTTGCCTTTTGGCAACAAGAGCAAAGGCTGAGTCCTGCAGAGTCCTGCACTTTGGCCACAACCACCCCAGGCAGCGCTGGAGGCTCGGGGTGGAGTGGCTGGAGGGCTGTGTGGAGGAGATGGCCCTGGGGGCACTGATTGATGCACGGCTGAACATGAGCCCACAGTGTG
>JAQOTC010000379.1:0-13755 GCA_028554615.1 Rallus crepitans
GTCCCAAGTTGTCCCTGGTGTGGGGCAGGTGGCAGGATGTCCCAAGGTGTCCCTGGTGTGGGGCAGGGTGTCCCAAGGTGTGGCTGCCCTGGGTCAGGGGTACCTCAGCTCCTGCACTTGCTGGCAGGGTGGGTGACAGCTGCTGTGTGGAGCGGGCAGGGGCAGGGCTCTCAGCCACGCCTGATGCCCGCCGTCCTGTGCAGCGCAGGACAAAGGGCGCAGTCTGATCCCCCTCACGGCCCAGGAAGCAGCCAGGTGCCCGGGTGCCTCTGTGGAAGCTTTCCTCAACAGCACCCTCACCACACGCCTCTTGCCTGCCCTCTACTCCGTGGTGCTGCTCGTGGGGCTGCCGGCCAACGCTCTGGCCTGCTGGGTCCTGGCCACCAACTTCAGGAGATGTTCCAGCACCCTCTTCCTCCTCAACCTGGCCGCCGCTGACCTGCTCTTCGTCCTCCTGCTGCCCTTCAAGATCTCCTACCACCTCCTGGGCAACCACTGGGTCTTCGGGGACTACCTGTGCCGCACCATGGTGGCCGCCTTCTACGGGAACATGTACAGCTCCATCCTCTTCCTCACCTGCATCGGCCTGGAGCGCTACGTCTCCCTGGTGCACCCCTTTCTGTGGAAGGGCTCCAGCTGCACCCGGGGGAAGGCGGCCGTCTGTGTGGGCATCTGGCTGCTGGCAGGGCTGGGCACGAGTCCTCTCCTCTTTTCCCCCCAGACCCGTCCCATCTCGAGCCTGAACATCACAACGTGCCACGACGTCCTCGGGAAGGCTCAGCACACCTTCTTCATCTACTATTTCCTCTCCCTGGTGGGACTGGGCTTTGGCTTGCCCTTCCTGCTCATGACCATCTCCTACAGCTGCATCCTGGGGCGACTGCTGGCCAAGGGGAGACGCTACGGGCAGGTGGTGCAAGTCCTGGCCCTGGTCCTGCTGGTCTTCATCTTCTGCTTCACGCCCAGCAACGTGCTGCTCTTCATCCACTACAGGGCCGAGGCCACGGGGTGCCACAACGTCACCTACCTCTGGTACACCCTGGCCCTGGCCATCGGGGCCTTCAGCAACTGTTTTGATCCCTTCATCTACTTCTATGTGTCCCGGGATTTCCGGAGCTGGATCCAGGAGCCAGGCAGCTGCTGCTGCTGCTGCTGCTCACAGGGGGTTGAGGCCTCGGGGGAGAAGACCCTGGAGAAGGCAGCCTTACCCCCTGGGTCCAGCCAGCAGAGCCAGGTGTAGGCAAAGCTTGGGGGAGGCACCAGGGGAGGCACCTGGGGAGGCACCAGGCTGTGTCCCCACATCCCAGCAAGGAGGGAACTTGTAGATTGGAGCCTGGTGCAAAGGGGTGTGTTACATGGCCCGTGCCATCCCAGACTGGAGGAAGCCTCCTCCCACCCCAGACCCGAGGTCTGTGGGGACTTCACCCAGGTTTTGCACTTCTTCTGCAGGATTTCCAGGCATGGACTGCTCCTGGGTGCACTGCTGATGGTCCTACCCTTGTCTCATGGGTCCCCCAACTGGGTGCCCAACCCTGGCACCCCACAGCATCCCTCTCCTCTCCTCTCCTCTCCTCCTGCTGTGACCAAACCCTCCAGAGTACAAATAAACCTTTATTTCTCCCTGCTGCTGGAAGGAACAGGCATAAATACCCCAGAGAGCAGGAGCTGTCCTCCATCGCCAGGGCTACGCACCGGGCACACACGGCCAGCCCCGCTCCTCTTGACACCCTCCCACCCCCCCGAACATGCCCACAGTAGATGCAAGAAGGGAAGTGGGGGATGCCTTGGGTGCCCTGCCCCTGCTTCCCAGGTCCAGCACTGGGGAGGGGCCATCGTGCTGTGTGCTCCCCTGTGCTGGCAGGCTCCGCACACCCCCCCTGCCTGGCACCGCGCCGAAACACGTGGGCAGGGGGTTGCTTTGCCTTTCACTTGCTTGCCTGGGCACTGGGCTCGATGGCAGATGTGCCACCCACCAGTCAAGAGCGCGTGTGGCAGCATCCCCAGCCCTCACAGGAAAGGGGTACTGCCCCTCAGCAGCCCAGTCCCCACTAGCCCCCTGGTCCCCACCGGTCACTGCTCCCAGCCCCAGATCCAGGGTCAGGAGGAGGAGGGCACGGGCTCCACGGAGCCGGGGCGTGGGGTACCCGTCACCACTGCCACCGGGCACGACCTGACCCCCCAGGAGGGTGGCCGTCTTTTTGTCACCCCGGGTCACGTCACTGGCTGGCCTGGCCCCGGTGATTGGCCTTCGCTCTTCCTGAGGATGACACTGCTGAGCTCCTGGATGAGCTGGTTGTTGATGGTGGAGGAAGGCTGCACGCTCCTCTTCTTGGGCATCTCCAGGGAGGTCTCTGTGGTGGGGCTGCTCCCCGGCGCGGCCACCTGGTCCCAGTCCCTGGCCAGCACCAGGGAAGGCTCCATGTTCCTCTCCAGAGAGGCAGTTTTTGTGGGTCTGAGCCCCTGGGCTGGAGCTTTGTCACTCTCCAGGTTCAAGCCCCTTTCGAGGGACAGGGCTTTGGTGACGGAGGGACCCGCCGCTCGCTGGGCTGGGCTGGCAGGCAGCGAGGAGCGCAGAGCGGCGCCTGGGGGCTGCTCGCTGAGCAGGGCTGGCTTCGTGGGCCTGTCCACGGGGGGCATGGCCGACAGGTCTGCCAGCAGCCCTTGGCCCAGCTCCAGCGTGGCCAGCTCGGGGAAGTTGCCCACCTCCTCGTAGACTGGGTCAGCGTCCACCTCCTTCTCCTGCTGCTCCTCCAGGGAGTCCTGGTGCATCTTCATGGGCTGGGGGAGAGCGGGGGGGGATGGGGTCACAGTGAGGGGCTCTGCTTGCACTGCTCAGCCATGCCCCTCCCTTCCCCCTTCCCTGAACTTGTGCACTGCCTGGGCACCTTTGTCCCCCCTCAGCGTGGGGCTGATGCCCACAAGGCACCCACACTCTATCAGGTGTCTTTGCTTGGGCACTGGTGCCTGTTTCCCCCCACCATCGCTGATAGAGGGGAAGAGTTTTGGTCACTGCTGGGGCATGGTCCATGACACCAGGCTGTGGCACCAGCCCTGCAACCCTTGGCAGAGGTGGTCTGGGACAGGGAGGGCGGGTGAGTGCCCGGCACAAAGCTGGGCGAAGTGAGGTCCAGTCAAGTGGCCCCCACAGAAAGAACCTGAAGGTGAGGAGGACCCAAGCCTACATCCTCCCATTTCTTATATTCAGCTCTTTTGGGTGATATGGGGCCCAGTGGGAGAGGAGCTGGGAGCTGGGCTGGATTGTTGTGGCCTTGTTTGCACCACACTGGGACCATGCAGGGAACCTCCCATCCTGCTCATGCCCATCCAGGGGGATGCACAGAATGATGGGCATGAGCAAGATGGGAGGCACAGAGTGATGGGCATGGGCAGGATGGGAGGCACAGAGTGATGGGCATGCACAGAGTGATGGGCATGGGCAGGATGGGATGCACAGGGTGATGGGCATGGGCAGGATGGCCTGGGCACGTCTCTGAGGGCTGGTGAGATGCTGCAGTGGGCCCGTGCCTGCCTGCTGTGGCCGGGGGGCAGGGTGCAAAGCCAGCTCCCTGCGTGCAGCTACTTACAAAGAACATGGACAGTGTCCTTCTGGTGTGCAGGCGGCGCTAGAAACAGAGGAGACGGGGCACAGGTAAGCACAGGGCAGCACGGAGAGGGGCCAGGGCTGCCTTGGCAGGCAGAGGACAGGCAGCAGGGCACGGGCACCCCCTGTGCCCACCCCGCCCTGCACGGACACCACCCAGCGCAGCCAGAGCACCCCTGGGCTGCACCCGCCTCGGGAGCCCTGAGGTTGGTTGCACGGCCTCAGGACGGGCGGGTGGGCCCCGGGTGGGTGCCGGAGCACCCGTGGGCAGGGGAGGGGGGCGGGGGGAGCTGTGGGGGCTTTACCAGGGTTTGGTTGGCGGAGAGCATGGTGGCGTCGGTGCTGTCCCCGTGCAGGGGCACTAGGGGCATGGTGCCGAACTTCTGCTTGGCCAGGTCGGAGGAGGAGCGCCGGCGCATCACCACGGGGCGCAGGTCATCGTGCTGTGCACAGGGACAAGGGGCAGGGACGGGGGTGGGTTATGCTGGGCTGCCCTGCCACAGCCACACCTTCCCCCCCGTCCCCCCAGCCCAGCACAGCCGGGTGGCACAGCCAGCTTGCACCCACCTGAGCCTTGAGGATACTGGTGGTCCAGTCCCACAGCTCAGCCTGCCCTGAGCACACCAAGAACCTGCGGAGGAGTCACCTGAGAAGCTGCTAGGGAGCGGGGCCACAGGGGCCCACGTCCCCTTGTCACCTCGCCGGCGAGCCCGGGGCTGTCAGACACAACTACCCCCCGCGGGGCTGCAGCTCCCAAACTCTCTACATGCCCAAATTGCCACTTGAGGGCACCCATGAGGCCCAGCTGTCCTTTGCTGCTCTCAGAACATCCAGGCAAGGTGCTGAGCCTCTGCCCCAGCATCCTCAGTGTCAGGGGGATGGGGTCAGCAGGATGCAGGGGTGTGCCTGTGCACCCAGCGGTGCCAGGGAAGCTGGGGCAAGGACCCAGCTCAGGACAAGGCACAGGGTGCAGAAGCACCTGGCATCGACCCTGGCTGTCCCAGCCCCACTAAAACTGAGTAGAGGCCTCGAAATCCACCTTCTCCCCAGCCCGAGGACGGCAGGGACAGGTACTCACAGCTGCTGCTTGTCCAGGATCAAAGTGAAACCCCACCTGGGGAAAGGAAGAGACCGGCTGTGGGGCAGCTCTGCCACGCTCAGGCACAGCCTGGGGTGTGTGGGCAGTGGGGTGGGGGGCTGAGCTCACCCCGCTGGCCCAGGCTCGTCACAGCTTTGGGTGCCAGTGGGGCTTGGCATGCACCCAGGGGCTGGGTTTAGGGGGAGGCAGGGACTGAGGGATGCAGAGGAAGTCCCACTCACTGGGCTGGTGGCTTCAGCTTCTTCCTGATGCCCATGTAAACCTTGGCTGCGTCCAGGGGCCACTCGCGCTCGGGCTTGGCACTCTGGGGGAGGAGATCCATCGAGTCAGCCTGGCTTGGTGGCAGCCTACCCGCCAGGGGACAGCCACCACTGCCCCCAGGCTCTCCCCCCCAGCCTCTCCTCCCACCCACGGGGCACAGGTCCAGCCCTGGATACCCTCTTCTCCTTGAGCAGCAGCAGCCTCCGGTCCCGGATGACGAAGTAACGCTCCTGAAACTTGTTCCCCAGCAGCTTGGGGGGCTCCTCACGGCATCTCAGCAGCCCACACTTGGGGGTCTCACGCTTGGCGCCTGCCCAGGAGGAGGAAATAGGGGTCAGGAGGGCTGGGGGTGGCTGTGCATCTCAGGGAGGTGCCCCTGATCTCTGCAAAGGGGAAAGTGGAGCAGAGCTATCCCTCCTGGGGACACCCCGTAGGGGCTGGGACCCTCTGTGATGGCCTTACCTGTGAAGAGACAGCTGCCCTCGCCGATGGGCACCTTCCTCACCAGCAGGTACGCAGCGCTGGGCTCTGGGAGCTTGCACCACTGCAAAGCCTGCTCCAGCACCTTCTCCTTGGGGTGCAGGGGCCGCTCTGGGAAGGCAGGGACACTCTCAACCCGTGTGTCTCCTACGCCGTGTCGCGCCTTGTCCCCGCTGCCACCCGCAGCAAGCTGAGCCCCATACCCCACACCTCCTCCTCCTCCTCCTGCCCAGCCTGGCTGTGTGGAGAGCATCCCCACAGGCCATCCCCACCATGCTCACCCAGCTCCCCGTTCTCCAGGGCCTCGAAGGTCAGCCAGATGTCCAGGCTGGCTGCCACGTTGCGCATCTCCAGCACCTGGTTGGTGAGCTCCTCTGCCGTCATCGTGGGGGACACCTGAGGTCAGAGAGAGGGGGAGCTGTGGTGGGAGGCGGCAGGATGGGTCCCAGGGACGGGAGCCTGCGTTCCTCCTTGCTCCCTCTGGCACGGCCGTGCTTTGGGACTCACCTTCAGGGTGACGCAGCAGTCGGGCAGCTTCTGCTCCAGGTAAACCTCGATGATGAGGTCCCCTGCCTGTGAGAGCTGGGGGAAGAGCGTGCAGTGGTGATGCCATGGTGGTACGGGTGCTGTGCACATCCCCTCTCCCCAGGGGCTGGTGGTGGTGTTGCAGGGAGCTGGGGCTGCTTCTCCCCTGGGCAGGAGCCTCAGGGTGGTGGGTAAAGGGGAGACAAGAGAGGAAAGGTCCTTCCCCACATACCTGGTGTGGGACAGGAGGGACCCAGGGTGGGAAGCAGGGAGTATCCCCATCCTCCAGGCAGTCCCACCAGCCCAGGGGTCCCTGACATGTTGGGATTGGGCAAGCCCATCCCTAGTACCTGAGTGTCCTTCCAGGTGGTGATCAGACTGTTCTCCAGATCCATCTGAGATACCTGGTCCTCATCAATCTGCCAGAGGAAGAGTGCACAGGGTGAGGCAGGAGACATGTGGAATTGAAGCGGGATGTGGCTTGAGAGCACGTGGCCAGGATGGAGGGGGTAGGGGGAGGCAGAGGATGGAGGTGGTCAGAGCCAGCAGGGAGCTTACGTTGAAGATGCTGACATAGTTGTCGATGAGGTCTTCCATCACCTTGACCTCGTGCTCCCCTTTGCCATCGGTCTGGAAGAGGCTGGGTGCGAAGAGCAGTGACAGGTTCTTGGTGCTCATCTGGTTGAGGTCTGCACACTTTTGCACCCTGGGACAGGGAGGACCGAAGGTGAGGGGCTGGTCACACTCCAGATGGGCCTTCAGCCCCAGTCACCCTCCTCTGCCTCATACAAAGTGTCCTGAAAAACAACCCATTTTTCCCCTGCTCCCCAGCAGCGGGAGCTTCAAGCTGGGCAGTTCCAGGACCTCCAGCTGCCACCAAACCAGGAAACAGCCCCACCTCACTCTCTGAGTCGGGGATGAAAATTTGGGGGTTTTCCCTTCTTTTTTGGGCACTGAGTGTCCTACAGGGTGGGTGTCCCCTACTCCCAAGCCTGCTGTTGCCCCCCCTGGCTGCAGGATGACTTTAGGAATGCTTGAGATGTTCCAGAGCAGTGTGCTCCAGCACTTCCCAGAACCAAGTGTGTGTGTGGAGGGGGGATGATGGGGCAGGGCATGGGTGCTGGGCTCTTCCTGGCTCACAGTTGACAGGAACCAGCACTCCCTGGGCAGTGGGGAGACCCCACACTGCTCACTAGCTTTGGGGACCCTGGATGGACCAGGGGATCTGGTGAGGGGGTGGTCCACTGACCGGTAGAGGTGCCCAATCAGTGCAGCCAGGGTCTTGTGGTTGAGGCGAGGCAGGCGATGGATGAGCTCCTTGTACCTCTCCAGGCGCTGGGGCTTCGAGGAGATTTCTGAAGGGGGGGAAAACGAGTCGGGGACCATTTCTGAGGCCACCTGACGTGGAACCAGGGCTGGTTACTGGAGCCCCACCCTGAAGGACATGGGTCCCAGGGCTGCCTGGCAGGCAGCCCGGTGTGGCAGCAGGGCTTGGGAGAAGGAGGTACCTGCAGCCTCTTTCCACTGTGGGTGCAGCTCCAGGGTGAAGATGGGGTCCTCCAGCTCACGGAAGAACCTCTTCAGCACGTCGGTGACGTCCTCGATGAAGTTGTCGCTGATGCGCAGCTTGACGTTGCGGGCGTCGCGCCGGAACTCCTCCATCAGCACCTTGATCCGCGACTTGGCCCCGTTCTTACGGTAAATCCCCTCGTGCCGCAGCCCTGGGGCACGGGCACGGGGTGAAGGCAGGCCCAAACCCAGCCCAGAGGATCCCCCGTGGGGCTGAGCCCCTGGGAATGGTGCTTCCTGGGGCACGGGGTCAAGGGAGGCCCAAATACAGCCCAGAGGATCCCCAGTGAGAATGGTGCATCCTGGGGCATGGGGTCAATGGAGGCCCAAACCCAGCCCAGAGAATCCCCAGTGGGGCTGAGCCCCTGGGAATGGTGCTTCCTGGGGCATGGAGTCAAGGGAGGCCCAAATCCAGCCCAGAGGATCCCCAGTGAGAATGGTGCTTCTTGAGGCACGGGGTCAAGGGAGGCCCAAACCCAGCCCAGAGGATCCCCAGTGGGGCTGAGCCCCTGAGAATGGTGCATCCTGGGGCATGGGGTCAAGGGAGGCCCAAACCCAGCCCAGAAGATCCCCAGTTGGGCTGATCCCCTGGGAATGGTGCTTCCTGGGGCATGGAGTCAAGGGAGGCCCAAATCCAGCCCAGAGGATCCCCAGTGGGGCTGAGCCCCTGAGAATGGTGCTTCATGGGGCACAGGGTCAAGGGAGGCCCAAACCCAGCCAGGAGGATCCCCAGTGGGGCTGATCCCTTGAGAAAGGTGCTTCCTGCCCGGACCCTCTGGCTGCCCCATGGAGGATGCTCCAGCCCCGCTGCTGCCCTGCACTCACCGTACTGCGTGATGAAGGCGATGCAGCTGTCCACGATGATGGGGATGTCGGCCCTGCTCAGCTGCTGGTCCCGCAGGGCGTTACCCCGGCCTCCTGCGGACGCCTGGATGTCAGCATACCACGCTGCTGAGTCTGCCCGGGACAAGCCCTGCAGGTAAAATGTCCTGAGAAAGACAAGGGCAGAGAAGAGGGAGTGAAGGTGGCTGGGGGTGGGGGCATGTTAACCCCATCTGCCCCACAAGTGGGGCTCTGGGAGAGGGAGCAAGGTGTAGCCAGGCTGAGCCGCGGGATGCCCTACTCTAGCAAGAGACCTTGGGTTGGGGTGGCCTCTGTAAACCCCTTGGCCACAGCCATGCTGCCCCAGCAGCATCCCCACCGGGGGTTTGGGATCAGCACTGACACATGCACAAGTGCCTTTGCCCTGCTGTGGCTGCTGGGGTCATTCCTTATCATTCCTGCCCCCGGGACTCACCTCCCCATCTCCACCAGGATCAGCAGCTCCTTCTTCTCTGGGGTTTCCGTGGGGGGAACCAGACCTGCATTGGGGTGAGAAGTAGAGGCGGTCAGAGCCATGCACGGCCACCCAGCGGGTGGTGCCCACCTCGGGCTGCAGCACAGCACTCACTGAGCTCCTGCAGCCGCCGGAGGTTGACGCTGTCCTCACACCCGTCATCCTCAGCGGGGCAGATGAAGAGGTGGGCTTTCTGCAGGATGAAGAAGGCCTGCTGCCACCGCTCGGGGTTGAGCATGCACTTGTAGCGCAGCTGGCCCACGCGCTGGAACTCGTAGCCCAGCAGGCAGTGACAGCTCACGGGCGTGAACCACTGCGGGGTGGAGCGAGAGATGAGCCGGGTGAAGATGGGGATCAACCCCCCCACCCCGCCCCCACAACAGCGCAGACCCCCCCCACGAGGGTGGGGGCGGGTTGCTGGGGAGGATGGGAGTCCCCCCCAAAAAAAGGGAAGGAGGGGTTCTTGCCACTGAGGATGAAGAGGGTGGGGTGCTGGGAGGCAGTCGCAGCAGGGGAGCGGGATCAGAGGGCAGGGACACAGCAGCGGCGGGGGATGCTGGCGCTGGGGCTGTCTCACCTTGCCGATGGCGCTGGCCCAGGCCTGCAGCGCCTCAGGCCCATCGGTTCCCAGCTGCTGCACTTTCTCCCCGGTGAGGAAGAGGTCGAGTGTGAAGCGAAACCTGCAGAGAATGACCCACCCGGTCAGGGAAGCCCCCCCATGCTGAGCCTGAACCCAGAGCCGAAGCAGACCGCTGCACCGAGCAGGGGACCAACGCCTGTCCTTGCCGTCTGGCTCCATCCATGCCCGGCAGCTCCCGGGGGCTCGGCTGGGGGTACCTTTCAGTGGGGCTGGGGCTGGCGAGCGCCTGGGCTCTGCTCACACCCAGGGAGATGAGGTCCCCCCTCTCCACGTGGCCCAGGGGTTCGGGGCATTTCTCCGTCTCGAAGAAGAGCAGGGCTCTCTCCAGGGAGCACCACGTGCGCTGGAAGTCTGTGGGACCAGGGGGGAGGTGTGTGTGTCAGTGGTACTGGGGTGGGCACCCCTCCAACTGCCCTCCCGTGCTCCCCGTTCTTACCCTCTTTGCTCTTCTTGGCACCCGGGAGTTTGGGAGGGGGTGTAGCCCGGTACAGGTACCCGCTGTGCATCACTGGCTGCGTGATCTCGTTGTAGACACCTTCTGGTCCCAGTTCCTGTGCGCTGGGGCTCCCTGTGGGGAACGGTGCTGAGAGTGGGACAGGAGCAGGCACCCACAGAAGTGTGGGTACTGGGGGGGGGGGAAAGAGAGGGGGCAGGGAAACCCCACTCATGCAGGTGTAGGTGAGGGGGAGTGCCAGGCATGGAGGTCCCTGAAAAGGGGCTCCAGAGGGACCTGCTGCCTGACCCCATCCCAAAAGAGAAGTGCAGTGGGGCAGGTGGGTCCCCCAGAGGGCCACAGTGCCTGATACCCCACCTGTGGGAGGGGCAGGGGCAGGGGCAGGGGCAAGAAGGTAGGAGGAAACCCTCCCTGTCCCAGCCAGATAGGGCTTGAGGGTCTTCGTTACCTAAATGGTTCCAGGCCCTTTTGCTCTCTGGTCCCCACCAAAGGTCTGCCCCAGAGGCCACCTCACAGGCAGTGGGGTCAGCTGCCAGCCCAGCCTCTGAGGATGAGAAGAACTGCAGGATGGTCTTGAGCAGGGCTGGTCCTGCCACCGCAGCACACAGGGCCTGGATGAGACAGAAGCCTTTAGGGACCACATCCTGGCTCCCGAGGACCCCCAGTCTGCTGCCTGAGTGCTTGAAGGCAGGAAGGTGGGACACAGCTTTGCCCCTGAGACAGCCTGGCCGAAGCACGCAAGAGCCGAGCAAGGAGGGGTTGGCATCTCAGCCCCCCAACTCCAGGGCGGTTCCCAGCGTCCTGCCCACACCCAGCCGCGGCTCCTACCTGGAGCACGTCCTCCTGCGTGGCGTAGCGGGGATGGGGCAGGCGGTACCGGCCCTCTCGGTACTTGTGGGAGATGAAGTCCCGCCTCTGCTCGGCGCTGGCCTCTGGGTGCAGTGCCTCAGCGACAGGGAGGCGGGCGGCCCAAAAACGGTTGGCTCGGTCATTTCCCAGCACGATGAAGAGCTGCAGGAGAGACCCGTGGTGACGGGGAGCACGAGGGCCAGCCAGGAGGAGCAGGGGTGCCTGGCATTCCTGAGTCCCAGGGCAGATGCCGCCCTGCCTGGGGGAAGCATCCTGGGTCCTGGACGTGCCATGCCAGCCCCAGCCCCCTGCCCTGAGTGCCTCTTACCTGTACGATTTCGTTGGACCAGACGCTGGTATCAAGCTTGAGGCTTTGCACCTTGGAGATGTTGGAGCCCAGGCTGCGGTGCTGCCCTGCGAGGAGCAGGAGAATGAGCACCCCGTGACCCTGCCAGGGGAAACCAGCACCTCTACCCCAGCCAGCTTACCCTGCTCGCCCAGGCAGGGCCCAGCCAAGCACCTGCCAGAAGCCCCTGTGCCCCCCCCCCCCCACCCCGAGCCCCTGGAAGAGGTACTGGCCTGCGCACTGCTTGCAGATGACCACACACAAGTTGATGGATGCCCAGTCGGGACTCGGAGCCCAGCAGTCTGCACAGTGTTTGTTGGCCTTGTTGGACCATATCTTCTCTGCCACCTCATAGTCGTAGAGCATCTCAGCTATGGCTTCCTGCAGGGCCTCCATCCACTCCCGCTTCTCCCGCTCCGACTCCGCCACGAAGCTGTGAGCACCAGCACAGCCAAAAACCAACTCAGCGGCCTGGAGCTCCCAGAACTGGGTTCAGCACCTCCCCAAAGCCCTCCCCCCCCCCCCCCCCAATCCATCCTCCACACCTCCCCACCTCGTCTCACGGGGATTTCTGGGATACCTGAATATTTTGCAGGGGGTGATGAGCTCGAAGCTGCGGCTCTTGGCTTCGCGGATGGTGGAGCCACGCATCTCAATGAAGCAGATGCCAATGCCCATCTTAAAGAACTGCAATTCAGAGAGTGACACAGGGCTTGGATCTGCAGGATGGGGGGCTGTGATTGGATGTACCCCCCTGGACATGCCCACGATGCTGGGGCTGGAGCCAGGGGGCTGCGCCTGGTACCCCCCCCCTCCCCCACCATCACTGCTCTGCTTGGACCACTTGGATCTGGTACCCTGCCACAACTCCACATGGGCTGACATAAAGCCTTCAGCTAGTATGTCAGGCCTTAAAATGAAAGTCAAGTTCTGCTCAATGCCCCCTCCTCCCTCCTTGAAATGTGGCTGCTCAAATCCCCCCTGTTTTTGGGGATGTGAGTGTGCCTGGCTCAGCATGGACTCAAATCCCCCCTAACAGGGATGTGAGTGTGCCTGGCTCAGCATGGACTCAAATCTCCCCTAACAGGGGGGGATTTGAGTCCATGCTGAGCCAGGCACACTCATAAAGTGAGTTTCAACTTGAGTAAAACCCTCTGCTGGGGATGGAGTGACAGGGAATTAAGAACACAGGGGTGCTGAGGCAGCTCAGTGGTGGATTTCTGAGAGAAGTGGGCAGTGTGTGATGGGCTGACTGCATCCCGTGGGGCAAGCCCGTGTTGGAGCAGGTAGGCCTGCACAGTGGTTTTTGTGGTCACTGATCCACCTGTCCTGGGATGGACTGGGAAGCTTTGGTGGGGTTAAGACCCAGGTCTGGGTAGAGATGGAGATAATTTGGTGATAGGCAGGAGATAATTTGGTGGTAGGCAGGAGATAATTTGGTGGTAGGCAGGAGATAGTCTGGTGATAGGCAGGAGATGAGGAGGGGAGGTCTGCTCCTGGCAGTCCCTGCATCTCCAAGCTCACAGTCCCATTGCAGTGGCCCTGTGCAGGATCCCCAGCTTCCCTTTCTCCTGCCTGTCCTTTCCCCTCTGCTTTCCCTTTGGCGCTGACCCTGGCCAAGCTCCCTCCACCCCTCCGCTGCTCTGTCCACCCAGCAAGGGTTTCTGGCCCCCGTCACGAACCTGCTCACTCTTGTACAGCCACATCTCGGGCAGGCTCAGGGCTGCAAACACCTTGGACTTGTGGCCCTTCAGCTCCAGGGTGCCTGACTTCTGGCAGTGAGCGGTGTTGGCGGGCCGGGGCCGGGATCCCACCAGGCGCTGGTCTGTCACCTTCTTCTGCAGCGTGGAGCACCACTCGTTCCTCTGGGCTGGCAACCAGGAAGGAGGGAGAAGGGGTCTGAGCCCTTCCCAACAGCCCTGGCATGGAGAGGAGCGGCCAGCGGGCGCGGAAAGGGGGCAGACCTCCTCGCTCGTCGTGGGTGGGTGCTTTGGGGATGGGGTGGGACCTGCCCCTGGAGCGCTCCGGCCTGGAGAAGGGAGGTAGGGATGGTGCCTTGGAGACCCAGGGTCCTCACTTACCCTCGTTCTCAGCACGGAAGACGAAGATCCGGTGGCTGGTGATGACCTGGAACTTGTTGTCCTTGGTGGAGCGAGCCATCTCGATGACGGGCAGCGGGATCACCCCCTTAGGGTAGGGCTCCTGGAATGAGCCCCAAGGCAGGGTTACCCCCGCTTCGCCCTGCCCCTGGCTCACCCCCAGAACCCACCAAGCCCAGCACTGCCTTGCCAGGATTGCTGGCACTGTAACCACAGGGGTGTGGGGATGAGGCAGGGATGCCTGCTGGCTCCTGGCTGCTCTAAGGGCCATGTGTGCTACCTGTTCCTGCACGGGTGCCAGTGGGCCCAGCTGTGCCATGGGGCTGGGGCAGCAGTGCCCATCATCCCTGGCGGTGTGGCAGCCACTGGCACCCTGCAGCAGGCTTAAAGGGGCCATGCAGAGCCCCCCTAGAAGGAGCGTGTGGGCAGCAGGTGACAGGAGGGGATCCTCCCCCTCTGCTCTGCCCTGCTCAGGCCCCACCTGCAGTGTTGTGTC
>JAQOTC010000381.1:2869-13630 GCA_028554615.1 Rallus crepitans
GGGGCACCCACCCCCTCTCTGGGCAGCCTCACATTCAGCAACCTTCTCTTATCCCCCACCATGGGATGATGGGAGCAGCGTTTTGAGGAGGTTGGAGCTCCCCCCCTCTCCCCCAAGGCTGGGTTTTAGGAGTGATGTGTCATGGAGCAGACACCGTGTGCCCTAGTTAACGTTGGATTTGTGTTCCTGCTCCAGCTCAGCCCACATCATGCTCCCTGCTTTAATTCCATTTATTTTTCCCTTGCAAATATCACCAGCATCCCCCCCCCCCACCCCTCCTCCTTCTCCCCCTCCCCCCACCCCGGGGTGGCTGGAATTTAAAACACAGATGTATTATGCAAATAAAGCCAAAGCCTTGCCCAAGGGTTACAGGGAGGGAGTGACTCCTCCATCCCAGTGTCTCTGAGCGCCCTGGCTTTTGCAGAGGGATGGAGGAGTCTGAGGGTTGGGATGCAGCTGCCAGGGGTGGGCATCACACCGGTGTTGCTCGTGCCAGGGCTCCTTGCACCCAGGAAGGGCTTTAAAGGGGGGTGTGGGGAGGGTGTCCTGCTATTAGGTGGGAGCAAGAGGGTGCCTGTCCTGCTGGGTGGGTGAGGCAAAGCCTTTCAGCACCCAGCGATGGGGACACACATACAGCTCCCAGGGGGAGGGAGAATGGGGAGCTGGAAGGATGCTGACAGGCATCCCCGTGCCCCATCCCTGCTCCATGAAGCAGGGCAGCCCACTGGGGATGGCGTGGGATGGTTTTGGGGGTTGGTTTTGGTTGGCTGACCTTTTCCTCTGCTTATCTGTCCTTCTTCAGGGTCCTCAATAAGCAGCGAGTCGTCCCCAGTGTCCTCACCAGCCACCAACCACAGCTCCCCCGCCAGCACCCCCAAACGTGGCCCCATGGGCCCCATCATCGTGCCCCCAGGGGGGCACAGCGTGCCCAGCACACCGCCTGTCGTCACCATCGCCCCCACCAAGACGGTCAACGGGGTCTGGAGGAGCGAGGGCAGACAGGTATGGCAGTGTTTGGGGGGGACACACAACACACCCCATGAAGGACGGAGGGTGTGGGATGCCGTGGGCACCCCATGGTTTGAGGTGCCAGGCGCTGCGCCACCCCCAAGGCCCCATGGGGCTGGGGTTCACCCCCTTTTTGTCCTCCTCCTCCCCACCGTGTCCCCAAGCTGGCATCTTCCTGGGGCTGCCACCATCCCCGGGGCTGCCATCCTCCCCTGGGGCTGCCATCGGGAGGGGAGCCTGAAGAAGAAGAAGAAGAAGAAGGGGGAGGGTGGGGTTGAAGCGGCTAATTAAGAAGCATCGTTAGTGGTTCTCCTCTCCTCCACACGCTACAAGCAGATTCCCGGGGGGATTATGCCACTTGGAAAGACTAATTAAACCACAAAGCTTGAGAGGCGATGGGAGGGGATGAGAAACACCAAGGGCTGGGTGGGATGGGGGTGGCGGCGGGGGGGAGAGGAGGGAAGGGAGAGATATAAATTGCCCCCCAATCCCTGGGTGCTCAGCGGGGTGTGTGGGTGCTCCCCACCTCCCTGACCTGCTCCCCTCCCCGTTGGTGTATTGCATCCCTTGGGTGTATTCCCCCACCTCCCCAGTGACCCCCCCAGCACGGGGGGTTAACCGAGCGTGGGTTATTGTCTGGCAGAGCCGCGCTCGCAGCGTGACGCCCCGAGACGGGGAGGTAATTAGAGCGGAGCCTGGCACGCACAATGAGCCTTAATGCAAGCAGCAGAGGCAGCAGGGATTTTTTTTGGGGGGGGGGACACACAGGACATGGATGAGGTGTGGAGGAGGAATGCCCTTTGTACCGGCCTTGATGACCTTGGGACCGTCCCTGATGGATGGGGACCTATGACTTGATCCTGGACCACTATTGGATGGGGAGGGGATGCTTTGGTTCAGGATGAGGGGGGAGGAAATGGATCTGCCACCATCCTCCTCCTCCTCTGGAGAAGATGGGATGGAAAATAATCATTTATTAAACCCATCCTGGCTTTGCTGGAGGTCACACACCCCTTCCCCCCCCCCCCTCCTTTAATTGCTGGGTGCTGCGGGGTTCCTGGTTGCCCCGGTGGGTCCCCTGCTTGCTGGGGGGGTGGCACCAGGATGGAACGACCTTCACCCCAGTCCGGGGATGGAGTGGGGGTTGTTGATGGTGGGTGAGACCTCCACAGACAGCCCAGCATCAGCACCCCTGCCCTGCCGTGGGTCCCCTGTGGCAAGGCAGGAGTGCTGATGCTGGGATGTCCATGGGGCTTCGAGGGGTGGTTTCCCAGCCTGCCCCCCACCAGATTTGTGGCCACTAGCAAAGGGCTGCTGGATTTGCACTGTCCCCACATCCTCCCTGGGTGATTAATGTCCCCAGAGGACAAAGCAGGCTGTAGATCTCCAGGCAGGTACTGTCAGCGCTGCCCTGGCTCCAGCATCCCCTCTCCTGCTGGTGCCCCCTCTAAGTGTAGCCCCGCCTGGACCCCATATCCCTCCAGCCCACCCTTGACAGCCTGGATGCAGGAGGGTGCTCTGGCAGATTCACACCCCCCCTGGGTACTGGTGCCAGCCAGGGACCCCACAGTCACGCTGGGGACCGGCTGAAGGTCTCAACGTGGGGAGACAGCAGGGATCATCCCCCCAGAGAGCCCCCCACCATCCCTTGTGGGGTTCCTAACACCCAGCTCGATGTTTCTTTGCCTTCCAGCAAGATGCAGGGTCCCGAGGCAGCAGCAGCAGCAGCGGCCGTGAGCGCCTCATCTCGGAGCCCCCCCTTGCGCAGGAGAAAGCTGGGGGTCCCACTGTCCCCTCCCACCTCCTGGGGACACCCTACTCCTTCGGGCTGCCCCCTAGCTCTGTGGTCCAGGACTCCCGCTTCCCGCCTCTCAAGTGAGTCCAGCGGTGATGGATGGGGACGGGGCAGGGGGTGGGGGTGGTGGTGGTGGTGGGGATACTGCGATGTCTGGTCCCACCGAGCATCCCAGAAGGGGCGACGTCTCCCTAGGGGGGGACAAGGTGGGACGGTGACCCTCTCCCTGCTCCCTCAGCCTGCAGCGGCCGGTCCATCACGTGGTGCCTCCCAGCGCTGTGACCGAGGATTACCTGCGCAGCTTCCGTCCCTACCACACCGCCGAGGACCTCCGCGTCTCCTCCCTGCCGCCCCTAGGGCTGGATCCGGCCGCCGCCGCCGCTTACTATCACCCCAGCTACCTGACTCATCACCCCTTCCCGCACCCCGCCTTCAGGTTTGGGCATCGCCGAGCTCGGGCCCTGGGGTGGGGTGGGGCGGGGGGATGCTGGTGGCATCCCCAAGGATGAGCCTTGGGAGCTGGGAGGGTGGCTGGAGCTGTGCCGAGGGTGTTTCGGGGCTCTCCAAACCCCTCTCCCAGCAAAAAGCAGCCCTCATCCAGCTCCCCAGGGTGGGGGTGTGGTAGAAATTGGGGGGTTCTTTCCCTTCTTCTCCTCCCCTGAGTGGCATGGGGGGGGTTCTTTTCCCCCTGACCCCCCCCCTCCACGAGCGGTACATCCCACTGAGCATCCCTTTCCCCTCTCCAGGATGGACGAGTCCTACTGCCTGTCGGCGCTGCGGTCCCCCTTCTACCCGCTGCCAGCGCCGGGCTCGCTGCCCCCCCTGCACCCCTCAGCCATGCACCTGCACCTCTCGGGGGTACGGTACCCCCCCGAACTCTCGCACTCCTCCCTCTCCGCCCTGCAGTCCGAGCGCATCTCCAGCCTCGCCGCTGAGAGGTACGGGGGGACAACAGCGGGAGGGGGGTGATTTGGGGGTTGGGGGGGGGTCGGACGGGTACCCTGAGGGATGCTCAAAGGTTTCAGGGTGTTTCCTTTTTTTCTTTGGGGGGGGTTGGTGTTTTGTTTTTTTGTGTTGGGCTTTTCTTTGCAGGTTGCAAATGGACGAGGAGCTGCGGCAGAGGGAGCGGGAACGCGAGCGGGAGCGGGAGAAGGAGCGGGAGCGAGAAGCCGACCGGGAGCGGGAGAAGGAGCGCGAACGGGAGCGGGAACAACGGGAGAAGGAGCTGGAACGAGAGCGGGAAAAGGAACGGGAGCGGGAGCTGGAGAGGCAGCGGGAACGAGCCCGGGAGAAGGAGCTGAGCATGGTGAAAGCCATGGAAGGGCCCTTCCTCCCCATGGCCGAGCTGCACGGGCTGCGGGGGCACCCGGCCGAGGAGCGGGGCAAACCGGCTGAGCCGCTGGTGCCCGGCAGACCAGGTAAATGTCCCCAATGGTGACACTTTGAGGGGTGGCCGCCAACTCTGGCACAGCTTGCCACCATCCCCTTTCCTCTCCAGATGGCAAAGCCGAGGGGGTGGGTGGCCCTGGGAGGGGGCTGGGGATGGAGCCGGGCTCTCCCCGCTGCCAGCTCCTGTTGCCAGCAGCCCAGCTGCCACGGATCTTGGAGAGGCAGCGCGGTGCTGCTGCCATCTGACTCGGGCCGGTGCCGTGGCACGCCTGGCAGCCAGGCCGGCAGCAAGCGGGGCAGCCACCCCCCCCCCCTTCCATCCCTGACTGCCCCACAGCTCCATGCGCCTCCAGCCCACAGGGATGCTCATGGGGACTCTGCGCACCCCTAAAATAGCCCGACGGCCGCGGGTAACCCCCCTCATTCCTCCTTCTTTTCCATACCCTGACCCTCTGACACATCCTTTATCCCACCCAGAGAAACTCAAGGATTCGGTGCTGCCAACACCGAAGCCCATCCAGCACCCGCTGCACCAACCGCCGGCCTCTCACCACCCCGTTCCCAGCCTGATCCCCAACCACAACGTGTTCCCGCTGCCGGGGAGCAGCGCGGCCACGGCGCTGCTCATCCACCGCACCAACGAGGAGGAGAAGTGGCTGGCCCGGCAGCGCCGGCTGCGCCAGGAGAAGGAAGACCGGCAATCCCAAGTCTCGGAGTTTCGGCAACAAGTTCTAGAGCAGCACCTCGACATGGGGCGCACCCCGAGCCAGCCCGAACCCGAGCATCGGCCCGAGCACCCCAGGTAAGGATGCTGCCACCCTACCCCCCCCAAAAAAAAACCCCTATCCCCTGCAGTATTATCTAAAGGGATTTGATTTGGTTTCCCCCCCGCATCTCCCATCACGCCGTGGTACCCCTCCCCACCTCACTAACCAGCTCTGGCCACCCCACATCCACACCCCTTCCCCATCTCTGCTTGCACGTCGTCCCCCTTCAGTAGAAACCGCCGTGCTCAGGCCGGCGCCAGCAGATCAGCATCACCCGGTGCCAGCCAGGCCGGCTGTGCTGGCAGTGCCGGGCGTTGCCGGTGCCCGACATCTGCGCGGCGGCAGGCGACGAGCCCGGGAGGTGGCCCGGGGCCAGCGGCGAGAGGCCAGGAGCTGCCCGGGCACCCGGCACTGCTAATTGCAGCTCCCCGCCGCGCAGCGGACCCAGGCGGTGGGATGCCTTCTAGTTTTTTTGGGGGAGGTAGAGGAGGGCACCTGGCCCTATTGAAGAGGTGGAGGAGGGGGGGGGGAAGAGGAGCCTGCCTGCACCCCCTGATTGACAGGGGCTTGCTCACCCCCGTGGCTAAGTGCTTAAGCGGCGCGGGCTCATCCAGCCGGCTCTGCCGCCAGCTCTCTTTGTTATTTTTGGGTATCCAGGGGATTAGCACGGCTCATCGAGGATAATAAGGAGCAGATCGCACCACAAAGCCGAGTGCCCGCCGCAGCCTCCCTTCCCCATCCTCTACTCCCTCCCCAGACCTTGGGGAGGAAAGCATGAGGTGTCTCCCCCCCGCCAAAACACCCGCAGCTGTGGGATGCTTTGCTTCATCCCTGTTCTCATCCCCATCCTCATCCCCCCCCAAACATCCACAGCTGAGGGATGCTTTGCTTCATCCCCATCCTCATTCCCATCCCCATCCTCATCCCCCCCAAACATCCACAGCTGAGGGATGCTTCACTTCATCCCCATCCTCATCCCCATCCTCATCCCCATCGTTATCCCCCCCAAACACACGCAGCTGTGGGATGCTTTGCTTCATCCTCATCCCCCCCAAACACTCACAGCCAAGGGATGCTTCGCTTCATGCCTGTCCTTATCCCCATCCTCACCCCCATCCTCGTCCCCATCCTCATCCCCATGCTCATCCCCGCCAAACACCCACAGCCAAAGGATGCTTCGCTTCATCCCCGTCTTCATCCCCATCCTCGTCCCCATCCTTATCCCCATCCTCATCCCCACCCTGGGGCTGCCCCACATCCAGCACAGGGAGAAGGACCGATGATGTGCCGGGGTGGCAGGGAGCAGGGCTGAGCGGCACCCGCTGCTCTGTGGGCGCAGGGCTGGGGCGCTGGAGCGGAAAAGCGTTAAATGCACAGCTTGGGCACATGAAATATTTATCCTGCTAACAGGCTGGCTGCAGCCCCGGCTGTCAGGGAAGGGGGGGGCGCAGGGTTGCAGCGGGGTGCTGCCCTTGCTGCAGGGAGAGCGGGGTTGGGCCAGGACCGGGGGGAGGGTGTGTGGTGGGCAGCTGGTGGGGTAGGGGGGGGTGGGATGTTGAGCTTGGGGTCCCTGGGGGATCAGGGATGCAGCCACTTCCCTGTGCAAGCCAGCCTGGAGCAGCCTTAATTTGTCCCTCCTGTTCCTCAGGGAGGCAGCACAGGAGGGGATAAGCACAGCAGTCTTTCTCCTCACCCACAGACTCCTGTGGCTGGCCCAAACCTTTGCATTTCTCCCCCAAAAGCAGCCCGGTGCCTGTCCCTCACCTCTCTGCTCCTCTCCTCTCCCCGCAGGTCGGGATCGAGCCGCCATGAGCCAAGTGGCCGGGAGCCAGGGCAGCACTTTGGTGGGCCCCCACCGCTCATCTCCCCCAAACCCCAGCACCACCCCGTCGCCACGTCCCTCTGGAACCCCGTCTCGCTGATGGAGAGCCCCCCCGATCCCCCCAGACGCCTCCCTGAGCCCCACACCCTCCACAGCCACCCGGTCCCCTTCGAGCCCAGCCGTCAGGGCATCCCGCTGGTGAAGGTGGAGAGGGTCTTCTGCCCCGAGAAGCTTGAGGAAGGGGCGAGGAAAAGAGATGCTCTGGAGAAATACCCCCCGGGACGGGAGCCTGGTGCCCCGGAGCACGGGGGCTTCACCCACGCCCCCTTCCTAGCCGAGCTGGAGAAGTCCACTCAGAGCATCCTGAGCCAGCAAAGACCCCCGGCTGCCCCTTTTGCCGAGGCTGCCAAGCCCAGCTCGCCTTACCGGCCCCCCCAGCCCCGCGCCCAGGACCCCATGTACATCTACGATGAGTTCGTGCAGCAGCACCGCAGGCTGGTCAGCAAACTCGACCTGGAGGAGCGGCGGCGGCGGGAAGCCCGTGAGAAAGGTGAGGGGCTGGATTTAAACCGCGACCTTCCCCCCCCCTCTCTGCCCCCCCAGAACCCCCCTTCACCCCAGCACCGGGACCTGGCGGCGATGGGGGTGGCCGGTGGGGTGTCCCAGGGGATGCCAGTGAGCTGTGATGCTGTAAACGGGGCAGCTCGGTGAATCCTCTGCTCTAGACATGCCCAATTAATAAATGATGAACCCAGGCTAATAAGCGGGTTTAAATATTAATGGGGCCATGTGAGCGGGGATAAGGACAGGGTGAGGGGGAGATGGGAGTGAAGCAGGTGGGGGGGCAGGTGGTTTTGCCCCCTTCCAGCTGGGATGAGGGGTGCTCAGCCTGGCCATGTGTCATTGACCCTCCTCTCAACCCCCCTCCACCCCATCCGAAAGCGATGCTGCATGGTGACACAGGAGAGGAGGGTAATATCCTGGCCCCCCACCACTTCCTCACCAGCATCCCACCCCACTGCAACAGCAGCCTCCCATCCCCAGTGGGTTCCTCACATGGTCCCCACCCTGGGGTCTCACACCAGCTTCCCCCCATCCCCAGGTTATTATTACGACCTGGATGACTCCTGCGATGACAGTGATGAAGAGGAGGTGCGGGCCCATCTCCGCTGCGTGGCTGAGCAGCCCCCCCTCAAGCTGGACACATCCTCTGAGGTACAGCCAGCGCTCGCCTCCCCCTGTCCCCCCACGACAGCATCCCACCCCCGGGGGCAGCGGCTCCCGGTGCCGCGGAGACCCCGGGGATGAGGATGAGGATGAGGATGGGGACGGGGGGTGACCCTGCTGTGCTCTCCCCCCCCGCCTCCCTCCGGTGCCCCAGAAGCTGGAGTTCCTGCAGCTCTTCGGCCTCACCACGCAGCAGCAGAAGGAGGAATTGCTGAGCCAGAAGCGACGCAAGCGCCGGCGGATGCTGCGGGAGAGGAGCCCCTCGCCGCCCACGGTGCAGAACAAGCGCCGCACCCCCTCCCCGCGCCTCCCGCTCTCCACCCGCTACAGCCCCGACGAGATGAACAACAGCCCCAACTTCGAGGAGAAGAAGCGCTTCCTCACCATCTTCAACCTCACCCACATCAGCGCCGAGAAGAGGAAAGGTAACAGCCGTGCCCCCCGCCCCACACGCCCTGGGGAGGGTAGGGGAACAGCCCTGGCTTGGGGTGGGAGTCCCCGCTCCCTTCTTTTGGGGGGGGGGTGCCTGGGGCCGTGAGCTTGCTCTGCTGAGCAGAGGCTACACTAAAACCTCAGCTTCCCATGCCTCAGACAAGGAGAAGCTGGTGGAGATGCTCCAGGCCATGAAGCAGAAGACCACACCGGCCGCCGTGGTGGTGAAGAGCTCCCCACGGGACAGTCCCAGTGGCCCCACCATTGGTAAGCACACACCCCCCACCCCAGTCCTTCAGCCCCGGCTCTCAGCTGGCTGGGAGCATCCCCTGGCTCTGGGCTGGCTGGGAGCATCCCCTGGCCTTCCTCTCTGGCTTGAAGCATCCCCTGCCCAGTGAGTTTGGGGACTCAGAGCCCCAATTGCAGCCACCTCTCCCCCTCTTCTGCCCAAAGAGCCGCCCGTGCCACCGCTCCTCCTGGATCCTGATAAACCTGTGGGCATCGCTGTCTCCGTGCCAGAGGCGCAGAAGGTGGCAGACACAGGCAGGTTAGACCAGCTGAGACCCCAGGAGCTACCAAGGGCCAAGGAATCAGCTGCCACGTCGGTGGAGAAGCCCCGTTTGAGTGACGGGCACCCCGGGAAGAAGGCGCTGAGCATCCTCAGCTACGTCAGGGGTCCCCTGCCCAAAGACATCCCGGTGCCGCTGTCCCACAGCATGAATGGCAAGAGCAAGCCCTGGGAGCCCTTCATCGCTGAGGAGTTTGCCCACCAGTTCCACGAGTCGGTGCTGCAGTCCACCCAGAAAGCATTGCAGAAGCACAAAGGTAACGGGTGGGGTATGGGCAGCTGGTTGGGTACCATCAGGAGAGCATCCCCATGGGGTGGGATGCTTCAGCAACTCCTCCTCCCCGCCTCCCCCCATCTCCTCCTGCCTGGATTTGGTGCTGCCCAGGGCACAAAATCATTGCTGGAGCATCCCAGGAGCTCATGGCTGAGGGTACATCAGGAAATGAAGATGCTGCAGCACGTGGGGTCGTGGAGGGGGGCAATAAAAACCCACAGAAGGTGTTGCAACCCCCCAAAAAATAACCCAGCGGGGTTGGGGGATAGAAATGAATACCTGGAGGGGAGCATCTTGCTGGCAGCCTCAGGGAGAGGGGGATGTGGGGAGTGAGCTGGGGATGCTGATGCTCGGTACCCGCAGGGGGTTCGGCGGCGCTGACGGCGGAGCAGAACCACAAGCTCGATGCCTCCATCCACTACAACATCCCCGAGCTGCAGGCGTCCAGCCGCCTGGCCGGCCCCCCGCACAACGGCACGGCCGAGGGGCCGCTGCCCCACCGGGCTCTGCCCCCCTTGCCCCACGACTCGGCCTCCGAGGACGAGGAGGAAGAGGAGGAGGAGGAAGAAGAGGAGGAGGAGTACCCCAGGCCCAAGTGGCAAGGGATCGAGGCAATTTTTGAAGCTTACCAGGAACATATAGAAGGTAAGGCATGGTGGGTGGGTAAACCTTTGCTTTGTGCCTCAGTTTCCCCTGGGTGAAGCCACCCTGTACACTGACCAGGCGCCTCTGGGCTGGGCTGGGGAAGCACTGCTGCCTCCTGGGTGCTGCAGGAGTGGTGTAAAACTGACGGGTGACAGCAAAAATAGCTGTAAATGTGAAAAATTCATGCGTTTGGGGCTGCCCAGTGCTCTCCCAGCAGGACCCGTGGTTCCCAGCAGGGATACTTTGGGCTGTCATGGTTGTTGCCTGCACCTGGGCTGGGCCCAGCATCCCTTGGGCATGATTCTGTGCCGTGCATGGAGCTGGAGGAGTTGGTGTTCACCCCCCAATCTCCTTTGGCCCTCACAGAACAAAACCTGGAACGCCAAGTGCTGCAGACCCAGTGCCGGCGGCTGGAGGCTCAGCACTACAGCCTGAGCCTGACGGCAGAGCAGCTTTCGCACAGCATGGCGGTGAGTACAGCCAGTTCACCCACCCCCCATCACCTCCTGTACCCCCCCATCTGCCTACAACACCCTCATCTGCTGCGCTACCCACACACGAGCAACCCCTGCATCCCTTTTCCTGTGCTACCCACACATGAGCCTCCCCTGCATCCCTTTCCCTGTGCTACCCACACACAAGCATCCCCTGCATCCCTTTCCCTGTGGTACCCACAATAGCATCCCCTGCATCCCTCTCCCTGCCGTACCCACACATGAGCATCCCCTGCATCCCTTTCCCTGCCGTACCCACACACGAGCATCCCCTGCATCCCTTTCCCTGTGCTACCCACACATGAGCATCCCCTGCATCCCTTTCCCTGTGGTACCCACA
>JAQOTC010000382.1:0-13618 GCA_028554615.1 Rallus crepitans
TCTCCCAGGTCCCTGATGGTTGCTCGGCCAGGGAACAACTGGAAAACCAGGGGGATGATGGCTCTTCCCACCTGCACGGGGCACGGGCTGCCCCGGCACTGGCGGGGGACAGCGGGCAGTGGCTGGGAGGGGTGTGTGGGAGATGGGGGCAGCCCCTTGTCCGTGTTGGGGTGCCCCACAGCCACCTGGGTGAAGGGTGGTGGGGCCGGGATGCTCTTCCCACTGGGTGGGACCCCCTCTCGACACCCGCACGGGGAGGTGGGGGGCCTCGGAGCCCTGTGCCGCCTTCACCAGGGTCTGATCTGCTGCTGCATCTGCTCTGGGTCCAGCTCCGGCACCGGGATCAGGGTGTCTGGGAGGCTGAGCTGGGCCGGGGCTGAGCTGTAGCGTGGTGCTGGAACCGGGCACTGCGAAGTGATGCCCAGAAACGCCCCTTCAGCACCTGGCAGACACCAAAGCGCCCGGCACCGGGCGGCTGCAGGACCGGTGTTCCCCGGGTCAGATCCAGCACCCGGGAGCATCCCTGCTCCTCGCAGCCTCCCGCTCTGCCCTGCTGCAAGCAGAGGTGTGGGCGAGACCCAGGGGTGGGCAGAAGGCCCCCAGCCCCATCCCTCCCCTCCCGACCCCCCGCACAGCCCCCGGGACGGATGCAGCTCCCCAGGCGCGGCGCAGCCGTGGCGGGTTTGGCTCAGAGTCAGACCGGTGATTCAGTGCAGGAACATTTCCCAGCCCTCGCCACCACCGGCACGTGGGCGGGGGGAGCTGGCAGCCGCCTGTACCGGGAGAAGGGCAGGGGGGTGAGGATGTGCTGGGAGAAGAGAAAGGACCAGCCCGGTCCAGGGGGTTAGGGCAGGGTCCCATCCCAGTCACCCGCAGTGGGGTCCCCTCAGCCTAAAACAGCTAGGCACTGCTGGGGGGCTATCGGCACTGCCAGGGGGGCTATTGAGATGTGCCAAATCCTCACGGGTTCTAGGTTCCAGCAGCCAGGGCCTGGCCTGCCCGGGGGCAGAGGGGACCCACAGACTGTCGCAGGGAGACATGGAACAGCTGGGACCGGCTGTGCTGGACATGGAACTGGGCTGTGCTGGGTTGGAGCACCCGGTGATGCCACCTGCGGTGGTGTCATCGCTCCCTGGGCAGGGCTGCAGTACTGGGATGGGTACCAACACTGCAGCATGACTCCCATCCCCATCCCATCCCTATCAGGGCACTTCCCAGATTTGTGTGTACAGGAGAATGTGAACCACAGGCAGCAGACAGACCTGGGTCTAATTAGCAGCCACCATCCACAGCCCAGAATTAGCAATAAAATGTGGCAAAAGCTCCCCAGCTTCCCCCTTCCAGCCCCGTGCCCAGACATCCAACACATCCATGGAAGAGCAGCAGCAGGCAGCCCCGTGCCCATGCACCCAGCACAGCTGTGGGAGAGTGGCAGCTGCCTGGGGGGCGGGGGGCTGCCCCATGCACCACACATGAATCCGGGACACTCTGGGGTCTTTCACCCAGCACTCACTGGGACACAGTGGCCGGGTCCTTGTGTGTCCCCCACTGTTTCCCCATAGGTGTTTTCTCTGTACAACCCCTGACTGATCAGTTTGGGGGGCTCATTCCCCTTCTCTTCTCAAGCACATTTTAATTATCCCAGGCGCAGAGGTTGTATTTACACCTCCCCCAGCTCCATTCCCATCCTGTTCCCACTGACTGTGTGTACACAGGGGGATGGGTCCGATGGGCGGCGTTTGGCATCCAGGAGATTTTTAACTTGGAAAATGGGAAAAAAACCCCACCCCTGCATTGCTGAGAAGCCTGTTTGTTTGTGCACCAGCACTGCCAGTCGCTGTGCTTTACTGGCATTTTTTGCCATTTACCAAAGTCACTTGGAACAGGGAGACAAAAATCCAACGTTTGCAGCATCTCGGCAGCTTGGAAAGGCTCCTTCGGATGCAGCAAACCCAGCAGGCTTGACATTTGAAACTCACTTATTCCCCTGCCAGGCAAAGCCTTCTGCCTTTATCCTGGATTTTCCCCTCCTCAGCACAGGAATTCCACATTTTCTGGTTTTGTACCGTTAGGAACAGACCGGATCAGGGGGGAAATAATAGAAAGTAAAATAAATCTCTGCTGTAATAATGAAATTGGCTGGGAAATAGCAGAGATCTGGCGTGTCCACATGGTTCCAGGCTCCGGGGGAGCTCTTGGATACCCACACGCCTGCGCTGTTCCCTGCCCACAGCCAGCAGCACCGGGGGAGGGGTGTGGTGGTGGTGTTTGGGGGGGTGTGCAGGGGGTGTGTGCAGTCACATCACTGTCCAAACACCCCAACCACGTGGAGCTTTGAGGGACTGCTCCCTGTTTGGCTCTTTAGGGTTGCTTCACGTGCTGAATAACACTCCCTGAAGAACCACCACGTGCACACACAGGGCCCCTTCCCTGGCACCATGGGATGCTGTGTGTTGAACGCTCGTGGGCTCGCACACTGCCACATCCAGAAGCTTCCAGCAAGGGAACTGGGCTTTGTCTCTCCTCCCCCTGTGCCTCAAACTGGGCAGCCCAGGGGCATTGGCTCGCCCGGGGTTCATTCCTGCTCGCCCTCCTGGGTTCAGCCTGGGGGATGTGGCAGGAGGGATGCAGCAGGAGGGATGCAGCCCAAAGGATGCAGCAGGAAGGATGCTACGGGTCAGGGCTCTGTTCTCGGGATGCTGCCCAGCTCCCTCCTCCTGAGATGGGCCCTGCCAAGGGCCTGGCCTGTCACCCCGTTGCCTGTCCTGGGACTCATTCTCACGGTGGGATGCAGATCAAGAGCAAGAGGGATGTTGGGAACTCGCTGTAACCCATCAGCCCCCCACACCCCTGCTACCCCCTTTCCCTTTCCCCCCACAGCATCACCTCCCCTTCTCCCTTCTACCTCATACCAGGTAATAAACCAGGAGGTGAAAGGGGCACCAACCCACCCCAAAACACTGCCTGGAGATGGAGGGGGATGCGGCAGACCCCATCACGGCTCCCCGCGGTGATTACACACACGGTGCCGGTGGGGACAGGCTGCCCTCGCCTCCCCCAGCCCGGGGACCCTCTCCGAAGGCTGGGAGCAGCCGGCAAATCCCGGGACGCCTCGTAGGAGGTGCCGCTCCCGCCGGGCGCCGTGTCGGAGCTATTTTGGAACCGGAGCTGGCTCCGGCTCCCGCTCCGGCGTTACCCCCCAAACCCCCCCGCTCGGGGTCCGTGCCGGGAGTGGCCGGGAGGGGCTGCCCACCCCCCTGCCTGTCCCTGGGTGGGGGTTGGGGTTAGCGGAGGCCCAGCAGTGAGGCCCGGCTCTTGCCAGGAATCCCGGGGAGGGGGTGATAGAGCATCTTCTTAGGAAGCTACAGGGTGGGGGCCGGGGGCTAATTAGCCCTCATTAGCAAATGACTGCCGGTATTCTGAGCGCCACAAAAGGCAGGTGCAGGGGGGCGTTTCTGGGTCGTTTTCAGCGTTAAAAGGGAAAACCCGGCTTGGTTCGCGTCTGTAATAGTAGCGGGCTGTGCAGGGACCCCCGGCCAGCACCAGTGATTCCCATGGGAAACCCCCCGAGTGATAGAAACGGGGGCGGGGGAGCAGCTCCAGGCCCGGCTCAGGATGCTCGTCCTGGGGGTCTGGGGCGTCAGCGCCCGGTGCCAGCTGGGTCAGACCGTCTGTCCGTCCGTCCTTGATCTGATGAACAGGTTCGGGGAGCCCGTCCCTGTGCTGAGGCTGCCGGGCTGGGTGAGTGCCCGCGGGGGCCGGGCTGCGCAGCCGGGGAGGTTTGGGGAGCGCGGGAAGCCGTGCTGGGGGGGAGTGGAGCCGGGGGGCTGCGCTGGTGGGAGCGGTGGCAGCCCGGTGTGTACGAGGGCCGGGATGGAGGGGAGAGCAGCCCTATTTTTGGGTGCCTCGGCCTCGCAAGGGAGGGGCTGGGGCAGGCCCCCGGCAGGGCTCAGCGGGGGTGGGAGCACCGCGGTGTCCCTGTCCCCCCGGGAGTAGGCTCTGGGGTGAGGAGGGCCCAGCGCATCCCCCCGGGCCCTGGCATGGGTGGGGGCAGCGGCTGGACCCTGCAGTGCCCGCCGGGCATCCATGGATGATGCTGCCTGCCCAGGGCTGGGGGCCTCGGGCCCTCCCAGGTGTGGTGAGATGGGCTCTGCTCCTCCCCCAGAGCTGTGCCCTGCGCTGTTGAGGTGATGCAGAGTGAGCTGGACCTGTCCCTGCGGTGCGACTGGGTGAGCATCACCGAATGGTTGGTACCAAGGGCAGAGACCAGTGACCTGTGTGAGCAGCACCCTGAGCAGAGGGTGCTGTGTGCTTTCGTAGCTGGCACCGTGCTATTGTAACTTCTTAAAGGGTGTCTGGCCTGATTGGGACAGGAGAAGCAGCCAGCATGGGACCTGCCTCTGCTCCACACCCCTGGTCAGAGCAGGATGGTTCAGGCTTAGACTCGGCTCAGGTCAGGTTTCATGGGTCCTGTGGTTGAGCTTTGGGCACCCCTGTTTGGGATGGAGCCCCCCAGCACCCCAGACCAACGAGCAGGTCCCCTGCACTCTTCCCAGGTCTGAGGAATGTTTCTGCTATGAGAAATCCCTCTGCTCTAACTGCCAGCTCCCTGTGTGACTCAACGTCTGCTCAGGCAGACACGTGCTGAGGATGATGCTGGTCTTACCCAGGGAGGAAACCTCTGCCCTCAGCGCTGGTGAGAGCAGTGTTGAGCCTGCCAACCCCATGGAGATGCTGCTGGAGGCTGGCACCAGGTGTGTGGAGCGGGGGGGGGGGATGGACACAGGACGACGGACAGGCCCAGCCCTGGGGACAGGGCCACCCATGGAGAGGAGCGCAGCCCCGGGCCCTGCACAGGCTGTGCTTTGGGCTGTGGTGGTGTAACACCATGTGAGGTGTATTTTCCACGGGGCTCTGCTGGGCTGAGCTTCCCGGGGGTGTTTGGTCACTAAAGCAGTGAGGTGACACTGGCTGGTGCCCAGCCTGTGCTGGAGGGGCTGAGGCTGGTGGGGATGTGGCAGAGCCGGGTGCCTGTGGTGCTGCCAAGTCCTACAGAGCTGGAGAGCCCTTGTGTGTGTGATGGGAGAACACATGATGTCACAGTGTTGTGTCACACCACTGCTGCCATGAGCCCTGTCCAACCAGTGTCTCCTTCTGGGCTCTGCCCAAGCAGGACACCAAAGGCTCAGGGACAGTTTGGGGAAGGGGTTTGGGCCTGACCTGAGGGCAGCAGGCAGAGGTTTGGATCTCTCCTCACACAGGAACAAGAGCAGGTTGAGTCCCTCAGAGGACACTCTGTCCATGGGCATTGGGTCATCTGAGCTGGCAGCAATAGGAGGAGCCAGTGCAGGACTTAAACCTGCGGCTCCTATGGGCTCCTGACTCCTCCTGGGCTCATCAGGGTGACCATAGATGCTGCTCTGCTGCCAGTGATGCTCAGAGCAGCCCCATGTGCCACAGCCCAGTCGCTGCTGCCTTTGGGCATCCGGGGTTCACGTGTCCGGCTCCCTAATCCTCCCGCAGGGAAAGCGCAGGACTGAATCACATCTGATTAACTCTCCTCATCCAGAAGAATCTCCCTGCATTAGCAAATGTTTTGTTGTAGTTGTTTTTATAACCAACATGAAAACATCCTACAGAGCCTGGCACCCGTGGTGGTGCCAGCCCCCGGCAGCGAGCGGGGCCGGGGTCAGCCTGGAGCCAGCCAAGCCCTGATGGACACTCTGGCATCTGGCTTGAAATGACCTTAAAACACATCTATGAGCCAGCAGAGCTCAGCCAGTGCCTTCCCCGGAGCTCCTGCCCCACAGGCACCGTGCTGCCTGGGCTGTGGAGATGTGCTCTGTCAGCAGCAGATGCTTAATCTGATTAAAAATAAACCTGTCTCCCCTCACTGACTGATGGGGATCTGTTACAGCAAATCCCCTTGTATCCTGGGACTGAGCAGCACCTGCCAAACTCGGGTGCTTTCTCTCTCCTGAGCTCCAGGGAAGGGATTGGGGCCCCTCAGCACAGCTCCAGGGACTCCCCATCCTCTGTGTGTGTTGGTTAACGCCTGGTACCTCCCTGTGAGGGCACAGGGACCCCACTTCTCTCCCCACACTGCCTGGGGCTCCCCATAGGACCTCAGGCATGTAGCTTTGCCATCTGCACACCTTCTCTGCAGTGCCAGGATGGTGATGGGCACATGCCAACAGACCAGGAGGGTCCCCCAGGCCTGAGCCAGCCCTGTCCAGCAGCCAAACCCCCCATGCTGCTGAGAGTCTGTAATGGCATGTGGGGCTCAGCCCTGCTGTGATGAAGGTGGGTGGTCAGGAGGGGTGGCTGGGGTGTGAGGGCACTGCAGGCATGGGTTGTGTCTCTCAGGGCAGCCCCACAGCTGGGGTGCTGCATGGGCAGGCCAGGAGCCCTGCCTGTGCTGGGGGCTGATGGGTGGGAGCTGGGGAGCAGTGGGGCCAAAGTCCTTCTGCTAATGATGGCAGCTAATGAGGCTGGGGGCCTGGCCAGCATGTTCCTCCCCTCAGATGCAGCAGAGGGGGGAAGCAGGTAATTACCCCCCTGTGTGATGGGGACGTGCTTGGGGTTGTTTCTGCTCCAAGGAATGGGAGATGTGCAGGGACTCGGACCAGGGTGGCACAGCCTTTGGCCCTGCTGTGGTGCTGGGGAGGGGCGGCGCTGGGGGTCCTGCCTGTGGGACGGGGGGGTGAGGCGGTTGGGTTGCTGTATCCCTGGGATCCAGTGGGTTCCCAAAACCAGACTCAAATTCCTCTCCCCAGCACAGCAGTGAGCACCCAGCACCCCGCTCCTGTGAGCGGTCCATCCCCCTCCGGCACAGCAGCCGTGTGAGCCGGCAGTGAGACCCCCGCTCCCAGGGCCAGGGGCTGCGTCAGCACCTCTGGGCTGGTGGATCTGGGAGAGGAGGCACGGACACAGCGTGTCGCTGATGCACTGTGGAGCCAGGTATGGAGGTGGCACGCTGCCCGGGGCGGGAGCCAGGCTCAGTCACCCGCGGGGCCCCGTCCTGGCAGGGTGAGGGGAGACGCCCTGGGGGGGGGGGGGGGGGGGGGCGGGGCTGGGGATGTGGGTGCCTTTGGCCTTGCCGCCTGTGGCTGTGGCAGAGGAAGTGTGTGGGGAGGAGAGCTGGAACCATGGGCTTGGGGTGTGCACGTTGGCACTCTCAGGGCTGCTCCCCCAGTCCCCGGGGCTGAGTGGCATCCCAGGATGGGGAGGGAATGGATCTGGATGGGGAAGCTGGGTGACCCCATCTCTGCAGCACTGGGGAGTGGGACCCCCTGCTCCCCGCTTGTTCTGGATGGTGAGGATGGTGCTGCCGACCCCAGATGCTTCCCAGGCTGCCCAACCTTCCATCTTGGGAGCTGCAGCACCCAGAGGGGTGGGAGCAGCCCCCATCCCGTGGGATTTCCTCCTGCCACCCGCTGCCATTCATGCCCCCTGTGTCCTGCTGTTGGTATGCTCTGTCCTCCCAGTCTATCCCAGTTCCCTTCCCCACACACTGCTGGGCTGCGGTGGAACAGCCCATCCATCACACAGCAGTGTCGCTGTCTCAGTGCTGCTGGGAGCAGGGTGTTGGGCTCCACACCCCCCGGTGCCTGCACACACCTCACCGCAGCGTGTGGTGCCGTGAGGGATGCGGGGTGGCCAAGCTGTGGACGTCCCCACGGTGCCCTCGGTGCGGATAATCCCGCTGCCCATGGAAGGCTGATGTGGTGCTGGTTGGTTGGTCACTGGAGGCCTTGGCTGTGTGGTGAGGGGGGAGCTCACCACCGAGCCGATGGCTCCTGGTCCTGCCCAGCGTACTCATGGTGTTGCTGCTATCTGGCTCTTGACCCGCATCCCCGGTGCTCTCCAGCTGCCTCCTCAGAGCACAGGCAGGACTGTGCTGTCGTCTTCCAGGGCTGCTGCAGGAGGAACAATTTCTCCCTGGCGAGAAGTAATTAATTGCTTCTAGAGATCCAGTTATTAAATTCTTAATTAGAGATGGGCTAAATTGTCCTGTGTCATTAGGTGGGAGCTCACCATGGGCAGGGCTGTTCTAGGGAGCACCTGTGGCACTATGCTGGCCTTGCTTCCTCAGGCTTATCCCTCTGGCCCCGGGGATTACACCCCCACCCTGGGGCACAGCATGTCCAGCCCCAGGGATTACACCCCCCCACTCCTGGGCACGGTGTGTGTGTCCAGCCCAGGGATGGATTGTCCAGGGTGATCCGGCTGTGCGGCACCTTCTGCACCAGCACACGGGGGGCCAAGCTTGGAGCATCCTGGCTCAGTGGCTGCTTTGCCTGGGTAGCCGGCTGCCAAAATCTCTCAGGGCATTAATGTCCCGTGTCTGTCCCAGGCCCGGAGGTGGCTGAGATGATCCCTCACCAGATGGCAGAGCTGGGGCCAGGTTGCACCCTGAGCTGTGTCTCTGGGATCAGCTGGCCATGTGCAGGCCCAGGAGGGATGCTGGGGCTCTGCTCTTGCACCTCTGTCCAGGGGGAGAGGGCAGCCCTCTAGAGCACCCTAAACCCTCTCTGGATCATCCCAAGCCCCTCTGGGCAGGGCTTTGCCCTTTTCTGCCCCCGTCTCTGGGAGCAGCGCTCCCTTCCCAAGGTGTCGGGGGGGATGTCAGGAACAGACTTTGCCAGATCAGCTTTTAGCGCTGCCGGATGCAGGTCTGGTGGGGTCCTGAGCGACTGGTGGAGGGGCTGAAGCCCCTTCCACGCTGGTACTGAAGTGGAACCCGTCCTTCATACACACGTATGGCAGTGCCTTATTTTTGGGATGCGCAGAGCCCACTGGGAGAGGAAGGATTGTCTGTGTCAGAGACACACCAGGGCCCCTCCCTGCCCAGGGCAGCTTCACCTGTGCTGCTCTGGTTGGGCCATGGGCTTCCCACACACGGCACCCACACGTGTGCACGCACACGTCTGCACACGCACGGCTCTGGGCTCTGGCTCCTCCCTTGTCCCTGTTCCTGCCAGTGTCACATTTAACACCTCATCAAGTCTTTAATTGTTTGTTTACTTGTTCTTGGCTGGCGAGATGCAATATTAGTTTAATTAGAGAACAGAAAGTAGCACGCTCCTCCTTTGGAGACCCAGCTGAGGGGGGGGTTAGTGCCTGGTTTATTCCCTGCGCTTCTTGGGAAAGATGCTCAGAACCAAGTCCTGGGGAGGGGTTGCTGGGGATGGTAGTGGAGCTGTGTGAGTTAGGCTGGGTAGCACGGTTCTGTTTCATATTGCAGCTGCTGGGAGCAGTGTGAGCCCTTCCCTGTCACCAGTGTGCTGTTAACTCTGAAGCCTAATAAGGGAAAGTGTGCAGAGTTACTGCATCTCCAGGTGTCACTGGCTGTGGGCTCAGGGGTAAATGGGGAGCTCTTGCTGCTGTGTGAGCACGGACAGGGAACCCCACTGGGAACGGGCTCTCCCGCAGCTGCGAGTGGCCAGGGAGGCTCAAAGGGGAAAACAAGCTCTGGGCTTGAGAGGAGCCTGATCTCCTTGAGCCTTATCCGCTGCTCTGCTGAGCACCAGCTTCTCCTGCAGCAAATGCCCGGCACCACCGTGAGCTGCAGCCTGGAGATGCCCCTCAAAGCCGTTTGGGTACCTGTGGGGCCGGGAAAGGGGCTGCAGCCGCGGCTGTTGGGGGGAGGGGAGGGGGATGTGTCAGTACCGCCGAGTCAGCCGGGCAGCAGGCGCTGTGCCGGAGCGGCAGGGACCCCGGCCCGCGGCGTGTGGGATGCCGGTTAGCGGCCGTGCGCTGGGAGAGGCTGGGGAAGCGCTGGGGTTTGCCTCGCAGGCGCCTAAAAATAACGCTGGGTTACCGCATCGCTGCCGCCTGCGCGGGGGGAACCTTCCCGCGGCGGCTCGGGCTGCCCGGCGTGCTGCAGCGCACGCTGCCAGCAGCCTGCCCGCTGCGCCCGGTGCCGGGTGCGTGGCAGCCACGGTCCCCACGCAGGACACACACGGCCCCCGCGGCGGCTGCGTTCCCCCGGGAGCTCTCCATGGAGATTTAATGATTCACATCGCGTGGCTGCGGGATGTGGGGCCCGGCCGCCAGCCGTGTGCATCCTCCCGCCCGGGGGGGCAGCGGCTCGGGGGCTGCTCTGGGGTGCTGGGTGCTCCCCCCTTCGCCCCAGCCTGCCACGGGATGGGGGTGGTGTTTGTCTGTGCCCAGGTACTCATTGCTCCCCCGGGCTGGAGTGGAGCCGTGACATCGTCCCAGCACGGTGGCGCTGGGGACAGCTGAGGCTGGCCGGAGCCCGCAGGCCTGGCGGGGGCTCACGGCACCGCGGAGCAGCCGGACGCAGCACCGGTGTGCCCAGGGCCCCCGCGGTAACAGGAGCTGCCGGGAGATGCGCTGCCGGCCTTGGGGTGCCGGGCGGGCCGGGCCGGTCCCCGATGCCGTGGTGGGCTCCGTGCGCCCGGCCACGCTCCAGCTGGGACCGTGGCTGCCCACAAGAGCATCCTGGAGCAGGAAACCCACCGGGTCTGGGGAGGGGGCGAGGTAATTGGCCCAACAACCAGCTCATTGGTCCTGGGAGGATGAGACCCCTGGCACAGCGGGGCGACAATGGGGAAGCCCTCAAATGCTGCCGTGCCGAACGTTGTGCCAGGGTGGGGGGAAGGACCCCAGAGAGCGATGACCTGGTGAAACGTGGGAAGGCAAATCCTCTTCCTCCTCCCCCCGTGCCTTGGGTGAAGGAGCTGGCACCCAGGTGCTGCAGGCTGGGGCACGGTGCCAGCACCCCTCTGCTGGGCTGGGGAGCGGGTGAGAGCTGATGTCACCCTCGGCGCTGAGGTTCCCAGGGAAGAGCTGTGTGGTTCAGGGGGCAGCCGGCACCGCGCGGCATCACAGCGGCCCTCACAGTTTCCATCGAAACAAGAATGGTTTCAGCAGCAGGGCTGAGCTGCCAGCACCGGGGCAGGTGCAGCCACCCCGTCCTCACCCCTGACATGCAGAGTTCAGTTCTAAGCGACTAATTAGCTTAATGAACTCACAGCATCCTCGTGCAGGTGAGGAGCCCTGATTTATCCATCCCTCTCCCCACCCATAGTGCTAATGTCACTTGTCCGTCCGCTCCGCTGTCGGTGGACAGGTGCTGGGGCCGCAGGGTGAGAGGAGAGGGGACATCGAGAGGGGACATCTGTGCCAGTGGCACTCGTCCTGGTGAGGCTGTGCCGGCTGTCCCCAGGCACTGCTCCGGCTGCACCCCCATTTTTATTTTAGCCACCTGTGTTTTGTAGCTCCAGCATGGCGTGCTGCATCCCTCCTGGGCACCCCATCCCCTCCTGGGCACCCTGCTATTTGCATTCTTACATAATATTATGGGTTGGAAGCAGGGGGAGGGGGGCTTAAAGCCCACAGGGCTCGGGAGGCACCGCTCTTGTTCCCTGGTTCCACCAGCCACCGATGCTCCAGCCGAGGAGTCCCTGGCAGGACTCCAGGGCCGTTTGCTTGTGGCACCGGCCCCTGTGGAGGGATTCCCACCACGGGCAGGGAAGATGCTTTTCCTGGTAAAACCACCCATCAAATCCATGTTCATCCCATTGTTTATTCCCAGGCACAGGGCACGGTGCGGGTTGGGGATCAGCAGTGCTGGGGCTGCTGTCCTGGCGACACCAAACCTGGCGATGCCATGGGTTAAGCTGTAGCTGCAGTGCCAGCTGTGGCACACCAAACCTTTGGGTTGGTGTTTCCAAAGGTACCTGCTTGGTCTCTGCCCACCGATGCTGCTGGGAAGCCTCAGGCTTGTCTTTACATCTGCAACCTGGCAGAGCTGCACTGTAGAACCCCACTCCACAGCGTGCCACCAGCCCTGTGACCCCCAGAGACTGGGCACCTTGAGCTGCAGGGACCTGGCTACGGGATGTGGGACCTCACTGGTCAGGCTGGGACTATGGGAGAGGGACAAGCCCTGGCTGTGAAGGTCCTGGAGCTTAGGTCCTGCTTGCAGTTTGGGTCCCAGAAGCCAGAAGAACACCAGCACCGGGTGCCCAGGGCAGCATGCGGCCCTACTTCCTGCTCCTGGCCACGGCTGCTCTGTCCTTCCCTGACACTGATCTGGCACCCGGGCCAGGTCCCTCATGGAAGTGACAGGTGCACATCCTGGTCCCAGCGAGCATCCAGGCCAAGCGGCTCCATCCTGGAAATGCCATCACCCTTCCCAATTCCAGCCAGTTCCCTCCCGTTGCCGTGGCAACCTGTGACCTCACTGAATTCCTTGGAGATATGCCAGCGTTTTTGGTGGAAATGAAACTAATTAATACGGTTTTCTGATGCCCTCCTGTCTGCTGGGGCACGCTTGGAGCTGGGGCCGGTTCCTCTGCTGATGTGGGCAGCAGGGTTCATGTGCTGCCTCGCAGCCAACCCAGGCTCCTGCGTGCCCATCACCATGGTGTCTGACTGACCCAGTGCTCTCAGCGTCGGGGAGCCCCTCAGGACATGGGGAGCACCAGGACCCTCTGCCCAGTGTTGCCCTGGTGCAGCACACCGGGGCGGGAGGGAGCAGAGGGATTGAGGAGCGAGAGCAGCAGCAACAAAGGGAGAACCTGTGTCCTGCTCTGTCCCACGCGTGACATCGGGGACCAGTTGTGCAGCTACTGGGTTGCCCTCATGGGAGGTGGAGAGTGGGAAGGGAGAAGATGGTGTTGGTGGTGCTGGTACCTCTGTGAGCGGAAGGACCGCCCTGGCTTGAAGGATAAATCCATATATTAGGGATAAATCCCTATATTAGGGATAAACTCCCTTATATTAGGGATAAATCCTTCGCCATGTGGGGATGGGGCCCTGGCACAGGGTATCCAGAGAAGCTGGGGCTGCCCCTGGATCCCTGGCGGGGCTCAAGGCTGGGTTAGATGGGGCTTGGGGCACCTTGGGCTGGGGGGTGTCACTGCCCGTGGCAGGGGGTCACTGGGGGGCTGAGGACCCTGCCCACCCGCACTGGGCTGGGGCTCTGTGTCCCCATCACTGCAGTCTGGAGGGCTGCAGCGTGCAGGGACTAGATCAGCTCTGTGCTGCGGGGTGGGGGGTGCTGGCTGCACGTGGGACCCACCAAAGGGAAGGTCACAAGCAGGGATACCCCACGGTCAGCACAGGGCTGGATGTGGGGGGGCTCCTCTGGGACCGTGGGGCAGTTGGTACCCAAGGTTGGAGTGGGTGTCTGGGGTGGGTGCCCATCCAAGTGCACCCCCACATCGGGGGAGTCCCACCTGCTCCGGGGGGCCCTGCTCAGCCTGGGGCTCAAAGCAAGCCAGGGCTGATCTGACTGGGGGTCCCTACTTGGCATGGGGGTCCTGTTTCACCCAGGGGGCCCTGTCTGCCGTGGGGTCCGAGGGTCAGGACTTCCTGCACCTGGGGTGCCCATCTGTCCTGGGGGTCCCGTCTGTTTCTTTTGGCCCAGAGTTCCCTCCTGTTGTGCCGGGGCTCCCGGGAAGTGTGTGGGTGGTCTCCTGTCCGGGGCTGCGGCTGCGGGCAGGGCTCCGGGGGTCCCGCATGCCGGGGGGCTCCTGCACGATGCGGGGCGGCAGCGGCCCCGGCATCCCGCGTCCCCGGGGGGCGGCCCCGGGGAGCGTCGCGGCGGCCACCCCCGCGACGGGGGCAGGGCCAGCGCGGATCG